>PVKM010021076.1:0-22866 GCA_004027735.1 Carollia perspicillata
AGCTGCTGCCAGAGCTGTCAGGGAAAGACAGGGCCTCTCCAGACCAGAAGTCCCATCCTTCTGCTGAGCCTGGGCGCAGCTGGGCCTGGTTGGTATTTATTTACTCAGTGCTTGGCATGACTTATGCCTCTGGAACCAGATTCATCCACCTCTACATGGGAGTCTCAGGGGCTATTTGTCTGGCCTGGAGCTTTGCTTCTTTGGAGTGTGCCGTATCTGCCTCTTCTATCTGGACTATAAACTAATGAGAGCAGGAGAAGTCATTTATCATTTTAATGAGATCCTCACGTTCAGATGTTGGAGGCCTCTAATTTATTGCTGCTTTAGGATAAAACAGTTGAGAAATTGTTACTCCCGTAACTGACTGGTTCTGTGAGGCTTTTAAATGTAATCCACAGAGAGGACCTCTGACAGATGATCTGCCCGGGGCTCCTGCAAAGAATGCTTCCCTCCCTCAGCTGCCCCCTGACAGAGATGTCCTGTCCGGGCACCCTGCCCCAGCTTCCCCTCTGTGTCGGCCCTGCTTCTCATCACCTGCTTGGGACAAGTCTGCAACTGTGTTTTCAAGGTCCAGCTCTGTGAGGCCACATCGTGATTGGTAAGCCCCAGACCTGCAGGCGGCCTGAGCTCCCTCTACCGCCAGCTGGGAGAAGGTGGTCCTGCTGCAGCAGCTGATGTGTTTTTCCGCCGGGTACCTGCTGGGGGCATGATGAGAAGCATCCACAGAAACGAGTCAGTGTTGTCTGTCTGCCCAGGGGACCAGGGCCTGCAACAATGACAGATGCCTCTGTTTCCCCAAGGCCTAGAAGGGGGACATGTGTGGGAGGCCTGGGCCTGGCTCCAGGCCACTTACATCTTAGGAGTCAGCTCAGAAAAACTGTGTGGGGGGGCCAGAGCACTGGAGTGGGGGCCAGAGACACACTCCGACACCCTCTCCCTGCCGATCACTTAGTGCCTGAGCCTCAGATTCCCTGTTGCGGACACTGACTCATTATCATTTATGTGAGGCTATGTAGTGTCACCTGGGTGCCCTCAGGTGCCCTCACTTGTGGGCACCAGAGTGGTCCTGAGCAGTTATCGGGACTCAGCAGCCCCACCTGCTATGACACTGCTGGTCCCGGGAGGACAATGACTGTGTCCCCATGACCCTCCAACTCCACTGTGCTGGCCTGGGGGCCACAGTCCACCGACACCATTTCAGCGGAGGTGAGGACACAGCTGGGCACCAGTGTGTGTGGGTTTCCTGCTGCCGCTGCTGCTGCAGCCCCTGACGCCAGCGCACTGGGCAGAGACATCTGTCGGCTCATCTTTAATCCCCACAGTGATCCTTCCTGCCACTGTTGTCCCCATTTGTACAGATGAGCAGAACTGAGGCTTTTCCAGGTGAAGCAATGCACACAAATTTAAACTTGGGCAGTGTGGCTCCAAGGCATGCACCCTGTCTTGCCCAGCTGCGTATCGTCTGTCCCTCCGGTCTGGCTGTTCTCAGGGCCCACAGGGCCTGCCTAGCACTCCCCAGGCCACCCACTTGCCTTCACACTCTGCTTTTGATGGCAGAAGTGGGCTTCGCCTCCCACTCGAGACTGCTGTGAGCATGTTTGGACCCTCAGATGGAGGCCCAACCATGAGGCCTCGCCTACAGACTGTGGCTTGCGTCCCAGGCCCCATTTCTGACTGTCTAACTGGCCTTTCTAAGGACAGATTCCACACAATGGAAAAGATTTTTAATGTTAAAAACAGTTGATGTCTCAAGGCGGCATTTGTTAAATTGGCAGTGAGTTTTAAAGGAAGTTGTCTTTTATTTCTAGTCTTTGGCATTGTTACTAATGCAATAAGTTTCTCATAGGTCATAGGTGACCCAGATCAGCCTAAGCAGAGCCGGGTCAGTTGTGTGCAGTTGGGTTGCAGCTGAAAATTGCAAAAGGATCACCAAATCTAGGGAAGCTCTGACACACACTCATGGTTCCCTCCCAGAAATAACAAATTGCATCGGACCTACTCCAAGGAGGCAGCGAAAAGGTGTCCTTGCTCCTTACCTCTGGCGGCCTCCAAGTGGGAAGCGGCTGGAGCCCAGACGTGATCTGCCAGGTGCAGGGGCTGCTGCCTTGAGCGCCTGGAAGGCCAGGCCTGCAGCCCCTCCCATGGGCACTAGTGTGAGCCTGGGTCGCCCCCCGCGTGGCCCAGAGATCACCGCTGCCCGGGCTGGGAGGCGGGCCTCCAGCTCTCCGCTTTCCACCAGCCCTTGGCTTCACTGGCACAAATAAAATCGCAGATAAAACAAGCAAGGAAACACAACCTCGTGAATGTGGGTTCTCTTAATTTAGAATTTGAGTTCTTTCAAATATTATCTTTATTTTTCTGTCATACAATTTAAAAAGATTTGCTCAACGAATTAAAAAAAGTGAGATTTAGTAAGAACACAAACTGCTTCACATAAAAAAAACATTAAATGCCATACACATATGGTTTTATGTTATAAAAAACCCTCGGCTTTTTAAAACAGTTCTTTTTTTCTTCAAGATTTTATTTGTTTATTTTTAGAGGGATGGGGAGGGAAGGAGAAAGAGAGGGAGAGAAACAGCAGTGTGTGAAAGATACATTGATTGGTGGCCTCTCGCAGGCCCCCAGCTGGGGCCCTGGCCCACAACCCAGACGTGTGCCCTGACTGGGAATCGAACCAGCAACCTTTTTGTTTGCAGGCCAGCAATCAATCCACTGAGCCTCACCAGCCAGGGTGAAAAACTCTGTTTTAACTAGACATTAAATATGTCTTCCAGAGACCTCTACCACATATTTTATTTACATACTTGAAGTCAAATACATAGACACAGTGAGTTTTTTGTTAATCGAAGTAGAAAATTAAATAATGAAATAGGAAAAGAAGTATAATAACCAGCAAAGCCAACAATGGTACTGTAATTGAATAATAAATTTAGCATGGGTTTCTGCACTTCCATCCCAAAAAGCGGGGGAAAAAGAGCTTCATAGCTCTCAGTATTTGAGAAAAGGTAACACAGGATTTCTTCAAGAGTGATAAAATGTTTTAGGTGCTAAATTATAAAAGGAAATTATCCTACCAGAGTACATTCCTGAATTTATAAAAGTATATTTATTTGTTTTTAAGCATCCGTAATTCAAACAGATCTTCTCACAAAGAATCCAAGTTAGTGATTGCTTTGTTTTTCTTTAGAACTTGCTTTTTTTTTTTCCTTTGCTTTGCTTTGCTTTGCCTTGTTTGGTCTGGCAAATGCTTTTTGATTTCCTAAGCGTTTCTCCGATTGTTCCTAATAGAGGTGCACTACTCATCCAACAATCGTTTTTTAATTGGGGGTTTATGCTGTGCTAGGCACTTGGATGTGGTGGCAAACAGAACACACAGCCCCTGCTTTTTTTGAGCCTAGAGCTACTGAGGAAGACCTGAAACAAACCAATGACCACACCAATAGATACCTAATTAAAATGGCAATTAAAATCATAACAGAGGCATTCTGGAATATGATGAAGGAGTAGAAGGGAGGGCGTGTTTAATAGGAGGATGGCTTTCTCGAGTACAGTATATTTTCCTGGGACGAAATAATGAGTAGAATCCAGCTGAGATAAGGGGAAGAGGTGAGGGACAGACGGAAGCAGGGGAGAGCAGGTGTGTGGCACCAGAAAGAGCGGGGATGCCACTGGGCCTGGCAGGTAGGGGAAAACACGTGGCACGAGATGATTCTCAAGAGACTGGCAGGGGTCAGATTTCACTGGGCCTCGTGGGCCATGTTGAGACATTTGGAAGTAATCTTCAGAGTGATGGGAAGTTTTTGAGAGCTAGTAAATGGGCAGGAACAGGTGATATGGGTTGGCTGTGATTAGCAACTAAAAAGTGGGTGTGTCTAGAGAGAGAAAGTGGATGCGGGACAAGTTAGAGGCGTTGCATCTAGGACAAATGATGGTAACTTGGACTGGGGTAAGGCAGTGGAGGTAGGGGGAAGAGGGAAAGGGGCACAGATTCAAGAGGATTTGGTAGAGTAACTGGACAGGCCTTGGTGACAAATTACCTGCGGGTCTGGGGCGGAGGAATAAGGTGTCGATGATAACTCCAGGCTCTGGCTGCAAGTTCATGTGCATTGGAGGAGCCACCATTAAACACTATCCTAAAAGGAAAAAAAAAATTGGCACTGGAGGCAGCCTGGGAACATGGAGAGATGAAGGAGTAAAGAGAGTGGGAGATTCCCGTCTACGGCAACCCTAGCACCCTCCACCTCCTGCCCTCAGGGTCCTTCTGTAAATCATTCCAAGCAAGGTTAACAACATGGGCTCTTTGGAGAAGAGAATACTTTAAGAGGTCTGGGAAACTGTGACAACTTGTGGTCCACATGGCTTGCCTTGCCCTAGCCTGTGCTTCCTGAGAAGTAGGGCCTGGGGTACAGGATTTCGGTCCTGACTCGGGAACAAGATCTCAAAAACAAAGGAGCTGACCCTAGCAGAGCAGGTTGGCGAGGACGCAGGTGCGTGCCAGGGAGGCTGCTGTGCACCGCTGGCTGTTCTGCCAGAGGACATGTTTGTGGAAGCCATACAAACTGTCTAGGGTCCTTTCATCAAGGGCGTGAAAGAGGAGAGAATTTATTCACATGACCATTTTCTGTTGGTCAAAAGTTAGCCCCATGGGGCCTTGGCCCTACAGGATGCCCATGAGACTAGGTGCTGGCAGGTGATGCCCTTGAGAAGTTGGCTGAAGTCTTTGCAGAGAGGCTGGGGCTGCAGTTAGCGATCAAAGTCCCTGGAGACAATGAGGCCGACAGACTATGAGATGTCTGATTCCTGCCCTGTCCTCCCGAGGGGACTATGTTCCCTGAACCTGGCTCAGCACACAGAAGCCTTGTCCACTGACCACAACCCTGGTCAGGCCCGGGTTTTGCTGCCCACCCACCAGAGAAGGAGAGCTGCAAGCCCCTGACACCCCCTTCATGTCCACTGCACCATGGGAATGAGACAAGCCAGGGGCTGGAGACTCAAGAAAGCACTGTTCCAGTTGACCATATTTGGCTTTGGGAAGAGGAACATGACTTCCTCCTAGCAGATTGCCTTCCTTTCTGTGTTTACTACCTGCGAATATTGAAAGGAGCCTGAGTCTTTTGATGGGAGTTGGAGAAGTTTTACAGCAGAGGATTAAAACTTCCCCTGGACTAAACGAAGCTCACACGTGACTGACTATGAAGGAGAGCTGCTGAGGCTCTTGGGAGCAGGGCTCAGCATCCATCTGCCCCTAAGGAAGCAGGGCTTGAGCTGCTCAGGGGGCCGACCTCTGCATGTGCAGGGGCAGAAGGTCTGAGCTTGGGAGGCTGGGGAGATGTGCCTGGAGGATGAGCGCTTCCTGATGAAGGCATTTGAGGTGAGAGACCAGCAGGCTCCGATAGCCTCCTCCTGCCAGTCAGGCTCCATTCCAATCTGTTCTACATCTGTATTATGCAAATCCTAACCTGTTTGGTGGTGAGAAGGACTCACTGGCTGCCAGAAACTGGTGGCTCTCCATTAAAACCCCAGCCTCACCTTTGGGAGTGTCGTTTTTTAATCCTTATCTCTTCCCCTGGCTTCCTTTTGGAGGGAAGTTTAGTCATCAAAACCACTAGTGTTGAGCTATTATCGTCAGTATATATCCGTTAGCTTACTCCTCAGGTCCACAGTATGAGGGGAGTATTATCAACCCACAGACAAGGAAACCGAGCCTTGGAGACGGTGATTGTCTTGCTGAAGGCCACACGCCTGGGGCTGGTGGCGACAGAATTCAGCAGCATCAGAGCACAGCACAGATGCCACTCATTTACAGCAGTATTTCACAGGGCCCGTTTCAAGAAGGGAGCGGTAAGGTCTGTCTTGTTTTCCATGTAAATGTTGGCCTGCCTCTCTCAGAGGAGGTTGTAAGTTAGTAAATGTTTTGTTCTGGCCATGTCGGAGTTGGTTGGAGCATTGTCGAACACACCAAAATGTGGGTTTGATCCCTGGTTAGAGTACGTGCCAAGGTTGTGGGTTCAATCCTCCCTTGTGGTGCCTACTGGAGGCAACTGATCAATGTTTCTCTCTCTCACTACATTCAATAAATATACCCTCGGGTGAGGATTTAAAAAATAGTAAATGTTTTATGTATTCAGCTTTAAAGAATCACCGATGGGTGTAACTCACAGTAAATGAATCATTACCAGGGCCTTTTCCAAACAAAGCTGTTCTAATTTTTCATCATCCCCAGCTCTTCCTATGCCTCCTAAAGGCTAAGTTAAAATGCAGCTTCCCCTAAGCCCTCTGGGTCCTGCAGACTCTCCAGGGAGGTGGGGGAGGGAGGCCACAGCTCAGATGAAGCAAGATGCCCCTGAGCTGCCTGCCCCAGGAATGCTGTTGCCTGACTTCAGCTGAAGTAACTCCACGCGGAGTCATCCTGACGGCATCAGGGACACTGGTCCACGCTCCCTGCAACCAGACCTGGCCTGCCCTGCCCCCCTCCCCAGCCCCCTGGTCCTCTCTGCTGACCTTTTGCTGCTGTGGCCCTCTTGGTGCTCAGACTGCAACGACCACCTCGCTCCTGACCCACAAACCTCCGTCTGGACTAAAATCATCTCTCTCTCAGATGCTCTGGTATCTGTGCACCCCAGCTCGCCCAGCTCAGCTGTGTGGCATGCTGCTTACAGGGTTGGACCTCAATGAAGGAAATACAGTTTCAGAATAGAAAAGCACCTTAGGGGTCTTGTAACCACGCAGCATGGGGGTGGGGCACTTGTTACCGTGATACATGACCTGAAGATTAGTGTTGAAAGAAATGGGTTTTTATTAACAGGGTTCCAATTTGGGAGGGACTGAGAGCACTCTTGCTCTGAGCCCCTCTCTCCCATGAGACCCAGAACTTCTCTTGCTCTCCAAAACATTACAAGCCAAAACCACACTAAGAAGTTCCCCATTTCCTTATCTGTCCTTTTGGACCTTAAGCCACCACAAACAGATCCCCATCCTTTCCGGAATGTGCCCTTGTGGGTTTCAGAGTCGCCATCTTTTTGCAGCAGCTCTGTCCTTCAGGACCTGGGGCCGCTGCTCTCAGTCTCCATGTGGCAGTCCAGGAACCGTGTGCTGTGTGGCCCTGAATCAGAGTCCCAGAGGCTGGAGGCAAGCGTGGCATGCATCCCAGCACAGGACCTGCCTCCAGGAACAGGTTTCCAACCATGTTCGGCCTCAGCCCCTGGTGGGCCTGGCATCTGCTGGTGCCACGTGTGCTCCTATTCATGTGGGGAGTAAGGGCCAGAGACCCCCAGGGTCCAAGTACACCAAAGACCAAGAGCCAAGAGGTCGAGTTTCTCCCTGCCCCCCTTTTTATAGTCCTCTCTCCCAGAATCCCATGTGCAACGGTAGCTAGTGGGAGTGCCCAGCTTTCCAACCAATGAGGGCTATTGTTGGCCATATTTGCCTTTGCCCCACCTCCAGGGAGTAAGAGGCAAAGTATCCTCTGACAGCCCCTCCCCGACTGGTTGTCAAGGTTAGACACGTCTGATGCCTGCCTTTGTTATGCAACGCCTTCAGCAGGGTGCCCTCTGCTCCTTGGGCTCCTCCCTGCCTTGGAGAAGAAAGAATGGTGCTTTTAATCTGTAGCCTTAGCAGCTCTCCCAGCCCCCCTGCCTTTTCTTGGCAGGAGGGGGAGCAGCCTTGTGCTGGATTTTGGGGTTCCCCTGCTTTCCAGGCATCTCTGCTCCGACCCACCCCATTGCAGTCTTACTGTGACACTTCCAACCATATTTGCAAATGAGAAAACAGGGGTCAGCGGTGGCACATGCCCTGCCCAGGCCTCAACAGTTAAATAACGGGGAATACAACTCTCCCGACTGTGCAGCTAATGGTCTTCTCACCTGCACTGAGTGATGTTCAGGGGAATGCTATTTTTATGGGCATTCAGGTGAGGCTGTGAGGTTATAAGACTACAGTCTCCATCACTCCTTGTTTATGGCTGACTGTACTCAGGGACAGAACCACCCTGCTCCATTAAAAGAGCTTAGATGGAGAGAGAATTATGGATCTCAATTTCACAAATGGATGTGCATGTGTGTTTCCACAGTTACAAAACCACACACATACATCTTCACAGACTGAATAAACAAACACCTGTTTTCATGACACCAGAACCTCTTAAACTGGAGTATAGCCTACAACAGGGGCTGGTGATTTCTAAAGGGCCCTCCATTATGAGGTCTGGACACCGTGCTCCTGCCTCCGTGGAGCCTTCGGCAGGTCTTATCCCGACTCCATTGCTCTGATCACACTGGGCGGTGCGTGGCCAAGCTCCCCAGCACCCGGTAGGCCAGAGCACACGGAGCTGGCTCAGGACGTCTCACGGGCCCTCAGGCCCTACCTCTGTGATCACCGCATCTCCCAGACAGCAGTTACTCTGCCCCTGGGCAGGGGGTTTCTCCATCTGCTTTCCTTTTTTAAAAAAATCCACTTCTTTTTTTTTTAAATTTAATTGTTGTTCAAATACAGTTTTCTGCCCTTTACCCCCATCCCAGCCCACTCCCTCAGCCCTCCCCACCTCCCTCCTGTCTCCACCCCCCACACACATACCTTGTTATTTTCCATGTGTCCTTTATACTAGTTCCTTCAAACCCTCTCCCTCTTCCCCTGAAATTCCCTCCCCTTTCCCCTCTGGTCACTGTCAGCCTGTTCTCTATTTCAGTGTCTTTGGTTATATTTTGCTTGTTTGTTTGTTTTGTCGATTAGATTCCTCTTGCTGGGATTGTAGACTGGTGGCACAACCGCTGTGGAAAGCAGTATGGAAGTTTCTCAGAAAACTAAAAATGGATCTGCCTTTTGACCCAGAAATTCCACTGCTGGGATTATATCCTAAGAACCCTGAAACACCATTCCAAAAGAACCTATGCACCCCAATGTTCATAGCAGCACAATTTACAATAGCCAAGTGTTGGAAGCAACCTAGGTGCCCATCAGTAAGTGAATGGATCAAAAAACTGTGGTACATTCACACAATGGGATTTTATGCAGCAGAAAGGAAGAAGGAGCTCCTACCCTATGCAACAGCATGGATGGAACTGGAAAGCATTATGCTAAGTGAAATAAGCCAGGTGGTGAAAGACAAATTCCATCTGCTTTTCTTTACCTCCCTCCACGCTCTGGGCAGCACCTCACATCAGCAGGAACCAGTGGGGCCAATACATGTTCTCAGCACGGCTGGATCCATCCCTGTCTGACTTTCATCTCCTACAGAAGTCCAGCCCGCCTGCTCCTGCCTTGCTTCTGCGGTGTCACCGTCAGGTGGGGACAGCAGCCTGGTCCAGCTGTGGCACTCACAGGAACTCCGTGGTCCCCGGCACTGGCTTGTGGAAGCTTCAGCTGCTCTCATGAAAGAGAAGAACAGGGGGCCATGAGGCAGAAGAGAAAGGGCATATTCCTCCAGAACATGGGGAACTAGGAGACACAGAGCAATATGAAAAAGAATAAAAGAAAAATAAAAGACACGCATGATTCATAGTATAATATCACTTTAGTACATTAAAACATGCAAACACAGAAAAAGAAGCTATACATTTTCCTGAGATATCAACATGTCCAAAAGTTTGTTATTTCTAAGGTCATATATCAAATCCTTAAGGGCGGGTCCTTTGGAGAAGGTCAGGGGGATGGGAGTGGGCTTCATGGGGAAGGAGGGAAATAACACGAAACAGAAGACAAAGTGCTGGGCGCAAAATGGCCTTCATGGTGTACCCGACATTGAAGGGTGCGGTGCACCCACTCCTCTGAACCTGAGTTGAAATGTTAACCAACCAGCTAGTTGCTACAGTGTTTCTTCTGGCAGGTCCCCTTCCTCTGCTCCACTCTCAGACTGCCAGCGGTCCCAGCATTCACGCTTCCTCCAGCAAGTAGTGAGTGTCTACTGTGTGCAAAACTGAATAAGGCACAGTTTCCCCCTCAAACTGGTTTCCCTGTTTAGTAGGAAAATAATATTTGTACCTAAACACCCGAAATACGTACCAGATAAGCAAACAAACAAACGCCACTTATTCAACTGAGAACGTCTCGGCCCTGGGGCCCCTGAGACGTGTTTTGACTCTGCTTTGACAACAGCCATTTGATCATGTCGGGAAGATGTTCCCATCTCTGGGCCTTGCGTCCCTTACCAAACAGAAGAAATTAAATCTCCATTTGGCAGTCCAAACATGGTACCAAAACTTTAAAAAAGTAAATTATGAGCAAATCATTATTATAAGCACAGGGAACAAAACATTAGCAAGTTGGATCTAGCAGAAGATAGGACGCAGACTATATTACCATGGAGATGGGCCAACATGGGGCCCCTGTGCGCTCCATGACCTGCAGGGTCTTGACTTCATGCAGAAAAGAACTCAAGAGCTGAGCGAAAGCAAAAACAAGTTTTACTTGGGCTGAGGGAAAGAAAGAGACCAGGACAGAGGTTTCTGAAGACAAGATTGGGGTAAGCCCGAGGGGCTGGCTGCAACAGCTGCCTCCTCCCTTGGTTGCGAGTCTCACAGGATGCCACCATGAAAGAAGCAAAAGCACACGTAAGACTAGACTTCTGTGAACGTGAGAGTGAGTCGCTCTCCTCGGTCACTCACTTTCTGGGATTTTATGTTTCTAAAGGTTGGTCCCTCTTGAACTTTGTGGTGCAAAATTCTGTCCCTCTACCTTCTGGTTGGAAGGGGGTCTTATTCCTACCATGGGCGATACTGGAAGTGTCATGGACCCCCTCAGCCCTCCTCTTACTTCTGGTGTTGTAACCAAAAAGTGGGTTCTGATGCCTGCTCCAATGAGAGCCAAACTGGTGAGACAGGTGTGGGTACAAAAATAAAAAGTTTAATCAGGTGCCATACAACCTGGGAGATTGGGGGACTCTTAGACCATCCCCCCTTCCTGCTCAAGCCCCCAGTTCTTATAGGGATAGGGAAGGGAGGGCTTTTTTCTATCCAATTATCTTGGTAGCTTTTGGCAGGCTGGGTCCCTATCCATTCATCTTTTTAGCTTTTGGCGCGCTCAGTGGCTCAGTGTAAGAACCTCCGCCCCCACCTTAGCCAATGCAGGAGGCTCCCTGGAGCTCTGCCTATGGTAACAGTGTCGGTTTTTATTAAGATGATGGTATAATGAGCTTTGCATTAAGCATCTGGGGTTAATCTTTCCTCTATCTTGGATTAATCTTGTTTTAGCCAGTTCTTGTTGTTCCTGACTTCTGTGGCCACCGCAGGGGTTTCCTGCCATAAAAATGTTTCCCTGTGATCCTGCGGAGGTGGGGGCTCTGGTGGGAGGGCCCAGGCACTTAGCGGCCTCTGAAGTCTGCTCTTACGTCCTCATTTCACTTGTCAGGGGCTTTCCCTAACTTCTTTCTATCCTGCCTCAATGTCATGAACAGTTTAGGTTTACTTTAGAAATACAAAAGGAATTTGGGCAAATCAATAAATTAATTCACTGTATTATTAGAAAAATTAGAATAGGTTTATGAGCATCTCAATAGATGCAGAAAAAGTATTTAATAATATTTAGCATCAATTCAGGATAAATGCATCATTACATACTAAAGGACTTGACTGGCCTTTGCTCCTGGTATGTAGCAGCCAGAATCTAAATCCTTGGACTTTCCCAAGTGATGGAAGTGTTTTTGTATTCCTGAGCCCCTGGAGCTCACGTGAGTTTATGCTAAAGAGTTAGGCCCTACAAAGTTTCAGGATGGGACTTGTCACTGGAAAGACCAAGAGTTGGGACTCTGAGCCAATGCCATCAGCTTAAAAGCATATTGCTAAGTGAACAAAGCCAGTTTGAAAAGGTCACACACATAATTCCAAGTGTATGACATTATTGAAAAGGCACAACTACAGGGACAATAAGATCAGTGGGTGTCTGGGACGCAGGGGAGGAAGGGATAGATAGGTGGAGACCAGGGACTTTTTAGAATGGCGAAACTCTTCTTTATGATACCACAGAGGGGTATACCTGGCATTATGTCTTTGTCAAAACCCATCAAACAGAGAACCCTAATGGAAATACGACCTTTTACTTAGTAATACTGTATTGATATTGGCTCATCCATTGTAACAAACATATCAGTAATTCTAGATGTTATAACAGATAAACTTTGTTGAGAGAGGGGACGTGGGAATTTTGTACTTTCTGCACAATTTTTTAAAATAAATTTGAAACTCAGAAAATAAACACCATTAAGTTAAAATGAATAATTATAAAAACAGCATATGACTCAGCGTGTGGGCTGTCCTGGAGAATGTTTCCTATGTGCTGGAGAAATTGCACATTCTGCCATTGTTGAGTGGGTTGTTTTCTTGATTTCTCTTCGGCGCGGTTAACTTACAGTGTTGGCCAAGGCTTTTATACTCTTGTTAAGCTTCTGCCTAGTTGTTTTAGCTATTGTTAAAAGTGAGTTATTAAAGTCTCCAATTATTATGGTTGAATGGGCCGTTCCTTCAATTCTCTCAATTTTTGCTTCGTGCATTTTGGAGGGCAGTTTGTAGGTTAATATACCTTTGTTGTTGTTATGTCTTCTTGGCGGATGGCTTAGTTTTCATTAGGAAGTGCCCCCTTTATCTCTAGTATAAGTTTTTGTTAAAGCCTATTATTTGTGCAGCCCCTCTTGCTTTTGTATGGTTGTTGTCCTCACTATGTTATCCTCATATGGTTGTTATCCTCATGATAATAGTCGTTTTACTTGAAATCTATGTGTATTTGAACCTAAATGATGTCTCCTGTAAGCAGCCTATAGTTGGATCTATTTCAAAAAGTCTAACGTGACAATGTTTGCCTTTTCATTTACTTGCCCAATCCGTTTACACCTCATGTTATTATTTACATAGCTGGCTTTGCATGTGCCATTTTGTTTTCGGTATCCAATTAGTCTTATTTCACCTTTGCACCTCTAGTCCTCACATGTCAAGTGAATATTCTTTAGTGTAACATTTAAATTTCTTTAGGGGTTCTTCTTTTCTTAGTGTTTGCTCTGAGACTTACAATATATAACTGAACTCACCAGAATGTAGTTCAGAGTTTTTCTCACTTAGTTTTGATGAAATATAGAAACCTCGTTCTATTGTTGAGTCCTACGGTAAATTTCCATTTTAGTTACTACACTTTCCATCCAAAATTTCTAGTGGGTTCTATCTCTTTATTGATATTCGTTATTTGCTAAGCCATTGTCATCACATCATTTTTTAATTCTTTAAGCATGGTTTTCTTTAGTTCTTTAAATATCTGTGTATCTATCAATTATCTGTCATCTATCTAATAGAAGCTTTGAAGCCTTCTTCTTTTTCTTCTTGTTCTTCTTCTCCTCCCGTCCTCCCCACCCCCCACCCCTTCTCCTTCTTCTTCAAGGAGGCTCAGCATTTCCTGGATTCCAGAAAGAAGATCCTTTCTCGTCTTGGTCTCACCAGAGCAATAGAAGCAGAGCCGTGGGAAAAACCTGGGGTATATTTAGTCTGGCCCCAGTGGAGCTGAGGGGCAAGTCTATCACTGGGTTCCCAGGAACCCTCCCTTGATACTTGTTCCAGTTCTTGCCCTCGCCAAATGAAGAAGGCTTGGGTCCCCTGAGATGACGTTGCCACCGAGAGTCTCACCTCAGACCCTGGCCCTCCTACCTCTGCCGCAAACCAGGACTACGACGGATGGCAGCGAAAGCACGACCCCAGAAGAACACATCTCCTGGGCATAAACCAGCATCCCTGGGCATACACACAGTGACAGCAAGCTCGCTGCTGAGCCCAGGAGGCCGGCCTTTGTTCTCCCAACAGTGGAGGGAGAGTGCCCAGAGCAGGACCGTGTTGGCCACGTCAGCTGCCAGGTCTTAGGACAGGCCAGCTTTCTTCTCAGAGCTTCAGCCCCTCTGATGTAAAATGCAGCCACACTTTCCCTCCCTGCAGAGGAAGCTGAGAATAATACTGAATGAGCCACGAGCTCAACTTTATAATGTTACCTCAGTGGCCGTCGTCAATGCCCTGTCAGATCTCTCACTGATTCAATATAAAAGTCCCGGTTTGGGGAACTTTCTCATTGTGGTTATGATCAGATGGAATTTGGCCAATGAAAAGGTCAGCTGTATTAGGGAAGGCACACAATGTTTAATTGTACACTTACTTTGTGACAGTTATTATTGTGGCTGTTATGTTATTTTTTTAATCATCCCCAAACTCAGCAGCACTTACCATATATCATATGGATTATGTATACAGTACAACTGTCAATATTGTATTATCATCAGCATTTGATGATAACTGTGTTAGTAACAGTTTAGGAGAGAGAACGCCGAGCCTTATGTTGGGGAACTTGCTTCAGCTCACAAAGCCACTATGAGTTCAGAATGCCAGTGTCCCTCTTTCTTTTCTTCTTTTCTATTTTTATGTTTTGTCATTTTTTAATTAAAAAATATTTCCATTCCATCATTCTCTTCCTGTTGGCAACCATCAGCTTGTTCTTTATAACTATGGGTCTGTATTTGCTTTCTTTTGCTTATTTATTTGGTCTCCTTATTTTTTAAATTCACATATAAGTAAAATCACATGATATTTTTCTTTGTCTGACTTATATCGTTTAGCATAATACATTTTTGGTTCACCCATGTTGTCACAAATGGCAAGAGTTTATTCTTTTTTATTGCTGAGTAATACTTGATTGTATACATATACATATACATATACATATACATATACATATACATATACATATACATATACATCACATCTTTCTTCACTTATTGATGGACATCTAGCTTGCTTTTAGATCTTTGTTATTACTAGTAATGCTGCAATAAAGAAGCCTCTTTCTTCTAAGTTCATAAATTGGATCCTTTGAAGGCAATTTCTATTGCCTGCTTTTCCCCCTGTGTATACATTATTTTCATTTTTTACGTGACTCTTATTATTTTTCAGAGTTGGACTTCTTTTCAGATAATATACTGCGGGAATCCTGGACACCGATTCCCCCCGTGCTCTCAGGGTACGTTCTTTGCTTTGCTGCTGGCTTCTTTCCTAGTGACTGGGCTGAACTGATTCTGACAAGTCTGCATTTCCTGCCCTGCACCACCTTGTTCCCTTCTCCAACCTCCCCCCGCTTTCATCTTTTAACCCAGATTCCTAGGATCTCCCCTGGGTCAGATAAGCCCCTTACTGGTTAAACGGTATGTTTAAGCGCCCTTGGCCAGTTATACTTTTATCCTTTAATGTTTGATGTTTGGATGCGGCGGGGAAGGGAGGCTGTTACAGTACAGAGAGTTTACATTTTTGGTCCCACATGTATCTAGAGACTGGTAGCTTGGAGGTTTCCTCCTTGATTCCTTTGGAGAGGAACAGTCTCGGACATGCACACTCTCTTCCGGACTGCCTGGGGTGATAGTATTTTTCAGTCTGGCTTCCTGTCACATCCATGTTTGGGCAGATGTTGTATTAAGCCCCTGTGCTGGGTGGCTCCTGTTGTGTGGATGGGGGTGTGTGCAGCTTGGGGGACGCTGCCACGGCGGCCTGCCCTACGTTCTGTGCTGACTGCCGCCGGGTGGGTATAGCCTAGTGTGGGTGCCTCTTCACCGCCCGCAGGCTGGCTGCGATCCCAAGAGCAATCTCCACATCTGTCCTTTCCTGGTTCTCTCTATTAAACTTCTGGCTTCTTTCTGTTTTGCTTGTACCTAGAATCTCCATCTTATGAATGAGTTTGAGTTGGGGCAATTGGGACCCCAGGATCCTCAGCCTGCCATACTGAAGTAGAGTCTTTATCCTGTGAATGGGGGCTGAGTGGAGGGATGGGACCCAATCCTGTCCCTGACATCTGCCTGAGACAGAGCTTCTGCAATACAGGACGGGGTAAAAGAGACTCCAGGAACTTGCCCTTCTAGAAACATAAAATTATAGCCCCCGAGTCAGGGCCGAGGACAGAACCCCCATCTTCTCGTCTGCACAGGCTCGGAGTAGAGTTCCCATGACATAATGAGGACTATGGATCAAATGCCACGGACTCTCACTGTCTTTACGGAGATTTAGATGGTTTTCTTGGACACAGTTGTTCCATTTGCTATAAGCCCTTGGGACAATTTCCAGAGATGTTTAAGTTTATTTTCACCAGTTACCTTGTCATTCAGAAGCCCTGCTTTCTCCAACTGAGCCTGGGAGTAGTTTCTTACACAGCAATACTTCATTAGCTTAATCGGTGGAAGCACTAATGCTGATCAATTGGTCAGAGGTTTCTGGAATGTTTGTTGAGAAAATGCCTGATCGATCCAGGAGAGACAGTTGGGCCGCAGTGGCCTGATGCTGTCGGCCAGGGGTGTGGCAAGAGAGGGTCGGAGGCTTGCTGACCTGGCCTGGAGGTAAGGCCACTAACTTACAATCACCTCTTTTAGACACAAGGTTCACTTTCATAAAACCATGATTTTATCATCCTGATAGTGCAAATCATGTGGAACTGGTTGGGACAGAAGTTAAATCATATATTCTAAGTCAGGCACAGAAAAAAAAATCCACAACGGTAGCAACAAAACCATGTGTGAGCCATGCTGCCTCGAAAGCTGCGAGTCCTCTGTTCTCGGCTCCACCTGCACACCATCCACGACCTGAATCCCCCTCACAGACCACGGGCGCCAGGCCCTGGGCCAGAGGAACACAGTGGTGTGCAGACATCTGAGTTTTATGTTTCTTTCGGAGAAAATGGAACAGACATTCTTTCTTCCTTCATCTGCAAAACATTTTATTTTTCACTTAAATACCTCTTTCTGACTTACTCGATTTGAAGGTTATTTCTTACTGCTCGCAATAGATGAATGGTCCCAACTGCTCCCTGACGTGACAGGCTATTAAGAACTCCTTTCAGCTATTGAAAGAGAAATGAAGACAAAGAGAAGAGAAAGCTATTAGAGAAGATAAATAGGAGCACGAAAAGGC
This sequence comes from Carollia perspicillata, assembly GCA_004027735.1. NCBI lineage: Eukaryota > Metazoa > Chordata > Mammalia > Chiroptera > Phyllostomidae > Carollia > Carollia perspicillata. The sequence goes on from PVKM010021076.1 coordinate 16,905, forward strand.
TTTATCACCTCTCGGGTACATTTTAAAGCTCTCATCATGTAGCTCTCAGTTAACAGATGGACAATTCAATGCTCCAGTTCAGATTTTCTGTGATAGGAAAAAGCGTAATTGTTAGAGGTGCATAAAAATAGTTTTAAAATATTTTGTGACTGGGGAGTAACTCTTTTCTAATAATGCCAAACACTGCTGGCAGATCGGAAGGGGCTGGGAACGGATAGCTCCACTTGCAAAGGATGACGAGTTTAAAGGGCTCGTCCAATTCTCCCGGCAAAGACATTTCTTTAGTGGGAACAGGTTCTTGGAAAAGTAAATGCTGTGACCATTGAGGCCAGGAGTTTTAGGAATGCAAAACTTTCCTGTGATAAATTCAAGTGGTCCCTATATAAAACAAGTGGAAGCAATTTTTAAAATGCTTTACAGGAAAAAGAAAATAACACATTAAAATCTCTTTTAAGAAAAACTCACAGCTGTGTATTTTTTTAAATCCTTGCCTGAGGATATGTTTATTGATTTTAGAGAGGATGGGGGTGGAGGGGGAGGAGAGAGAGAGAGAGAGAGAGAGAGAGAGAGAGAGAGACTGAACCTGTATCCTTTTGGTGTATGGGACACACTCCAACCAACTGAGCCACCTGGCCAGAGCCAGCTGTATATTTCTTATATAAAACATTTTCACACTACGCTTTGCTTTTTAGTAGAAAGTTAAAACAAAAGTTTTCTTCCTTTTAAAAGTTTTGGACATTCCATGTTATTTGGTATTACCTTTAGGTGTGTGACACAGTGTTTAGACAATCATGTCCTTTACAAATAGTTCCCCTGATATTTCTAGCACCCACTTGGCACCATACATAATTGTTGAAATAGTTTTATATTTTAAACTATTGATCATATTTCCTATGATGTACTTTGCATCCCGTGAGTATTTTGTGAGGGCAAATCTGTCCTTCTTAATCCCTTCAGCTTTTCACATAGCCCTCCAACCCCCACCCATCTGATGACCATTAGTTTGTTCTCTCTAGCTATGAGTCTGCTTCTGTTTTGTTTGTTCATGAGTTTTATTCTTTAGATTTGTCATAGAAGTGAAATCATATGGTATCTGTCTTTCTCTGACTGACTTATTTCACTTAGCAAAATACCCTCCAGGTCCATTCATGCTGTCACAAATTGTAAGATTTCATTTTTTTATGGCTGGGTAAGATTCCATTGCGTATACATGTACCATTTCTTCATTCAGTTGTCTATTGATAGTCATTTGTGTTTCTGCTGTATCTTGGCTATTGTAAACAATGCTGCAATGAACATAGGGTGCACGTATCTTTTCAATTTAGTATGTTGGATTTCTTTGAAAAAAAAATACCCACAGATGGAATTTTTGGGTCACAGAGTGGTTTTACTTTTAATTTTTTTCAGGAACCTTCAGACTATTTTCCATGTGACTATTCCAATTTGCAGTTCCACCAACAGTGCATGAGTATTTTCTTTTCCCCACATTCTTGTCAAGACTTGTTGTTTGTTGATTTACTGATTATAGCTATTCTGATGGGGTGAGGTGATATATCATGTGGTTTTAATTTACATTTCTCTGGTGATTAGTGATATTAAGCACCTTTTAATATGTCTATTTGCCATCTGTATGTCCTCTTTGGAGAGGTGTCTATTCAGGTCCTTTTCCTATTTTTTAATATGATTGGGGTTTTTTGGTGTTAAGGTATATGTGTTCTTCATAAATTTTGGTTACTAACCCATTATCACATGTCTCATTGGTGAATATCTTCTCCCATTCATTAGGCTGTCTTTCTATTTTGTTGATGGTTTTCTTTGCTGCACAAAAACTTTTTGTTATGATGTAGTTCCAATTGTTTTTCTTTTGTTTCCCTTACCAAAAAAAGATATATCAGAAAAACGTTTCTAAGAGCAATGTCAAAAAGTTTACTACCTTGTTTTCTTCTAGAAATTGTATGGTTTTGACTCTTTTAAGTCTTTATTTTAAGTTTGTTCTTGTATATGGTATTAGAAGGCAGTGTAGTTTCATTTTTCACATGTATCTCTCCAATTTTCCCAACACCATTTACTGAATATACTGTCTTTACCACATTATATGTTCTTGCCTCCTTTATTATGTTGAATATATAAATTGACCATATAGGTGTGGGTTTATTTCTGGGATCTCTGTTCTGTTCCATTGATTTATGTATCTGATTTTATGCTAGTACTATGCCGTATTGATTAATATAGACTTGTAGTATAGTTTGATATTAGGTAGTGTAATACTTCCAACTTTGTCTTTCTCAAAATTGCTGTGGCTATTTGGGTCTTTTATGGTCTCACATAAAATTCAGGATTATTTGTTTTAGTTCTGTGAAAAACACCATTGGTATTTTGATGAGAATAGAGTTGAATCTATAGGTTTCTTTGGGTAGTATGGGCATGTTAACAGTGTTAATTCTTCCTATGCATGAATTTGGTATATGTATACTTTCATTCATTTGTATATTGTTCAATTTTTTTCAATGTCTTAGAATCTTCCAAGTATAGGTCTTTTACTTCATAGGTTAAATTTATTCCTAGGTATTTTATTTTATTTTTTGATGCAATTATAAATGAGATTTTTTATTAGTTTTTCTTTTAATAGTTCATTATTAGTGTATAAAAATGCAACCAATTTATGAATATTTATTTTATATTCTGCTACTTTGCTAAATTCATTTGTCAGCTCTAGTAGCTATTTGGTGGAATCTTTTGGTTTCTTTATGTACAGTATCATGTCCTCTGCAAATAATGACAGTTGTACTTCTTCCTTTCCAATTTGGATGCCTTTTATGTATTCTTGCCTGATTTATGTGGCTAGTGATTCCAATTCTATTTTGAATAAGAATAATCAAACTGGACAACCCTATCATGTTTCTCATCTTAAGAAAAATGTTTTTAGTTTTTTCCCATTGAATATGATGCTAGCTGTGAATTTGTCATAAGTGGCCTTTACTATGTTGAGGTATGTTCCCTGTATTCCCACTTTGCTGAGAGTTTTTATCATACATCAGTGCTGAATTTTGTCAAAAGCTATCTCTGCATCTATTAATGGGATCCTATACTTTTTATTCATTTTTTGTTTTTGTGATATAACGTGTTACCTGATTTGTAAACATTGAATGAACCTGATATCCCAGGAATAAATGGTGTGTGATCATGGTATATGATCTTTTTAATGTATTACTAAATTCAGCTTGCTACTATTTTGTGAAGAATTTTTGTAATTATGTTCATAGGAATACTGGCCTATGATATCCTTTCTTTGTAATGTCTTTATCTCATTTTAAAATCAGGATAGTTTTAACCTCATAAAAGGAACTCAGGAGTCTTCTTTTCTTTTGCAATGTTAAGAGTAGTTTGAAAAGAACAGATGTTAATTCTTTTTTTAATGTTTGGTAAAATTCACCTGTGCAGCAATTAGGTCCAGGACTTTTGTTCATTGAAAATGTGTTGATTACTGCTTCATTTTCATTGGTTGTAATTGGTCTGTTCAGATTTTTCTGTCTCATTTCAGTCTTGGAAAATTGTATGTTTGTAGGCATTTGTCCATTTCTTCTATATTGCCCAATTTGTTGGCATGTAATTGTTTAAAATGTTTTCTTCAAATCCTTTGTATTTCTGTGGTGTCAGGTGTTGCCTCTTCTCTTTCATTTCTGATTTTATTTATTTAGGTCCTCCCTCTTTTTAACTTGATTCTTGTTACAGGTTTATCAATCTCGTCAATCTTTTCCAACAACCAACTCTTGGTTTTATTGATCTTCTGTATTGTTTCTGTGGATTCTATTTTGGGTTTTTTTTTTTTTTTTTGCCACCCTAATCATTGTTATTTCCTGTTTTCTACTCACATTGGGACTTGCTTTTTGTTTTCTTTCTAGTTTTTTTCAGGTAGATGGTTAGATTGTGTATCTTGTGTTTTTTTATTTATTGAGGTAGGCCTCTATTGCTGTGACTTTTCCTTTCAGTACTGCTTTTGCTGTGTCCCATAGATTTTAAGTTGTTGTGTTTTTATCTTCATTTATATCAAAGTAGGTTTTGATTTCTTTTTTATAAACTTTTTTTATTTTTGTTCAAGCACAGTTGTCTCCATTTCCTCCCCAGTTCTTCCCCCCACCCCAGCCATCCCCACTTCCTACCCTTGATTCTACCCTACTTTGATTTTGTCCATGTGTCCTTTATAGATGTTCCTGAAAATTTGCAAGTGCATCATGCAAGTGAAGGTCAGGAGCAAGAGAGAGTGAGCTTTTTTGTTCCCCTGGGGTTGTAACCAGGATCTTGGGTTTGGGATGAACCAGGCAGTTTCTCAAAATAACCAATCAACTTCCTAAATTTATACAGGTTTTGGGTGGATTTACTTCCCAACCAATCCCTTCTTTCCCCAGGCTAGATGGATAAGCCTCTTTGGTCAAGCACCCTCCCCCACCCCCACACCCCTCCACGATCAGTACGAGAGAGGAGGGAGGGAATATTGTTAAATTCCTTGTGGAGAAATTCTGTAATCCCCTAGGGTGTGAAGCTCTAGTTTCCTGGCTAGCAAACAGGCTTAGGCTCCCTCAGTTTATCAAGCTCCATGTCTTCTTCCCTTTGGCTCCCCTTCTCAATGTCTAGCTAAACACTGATGGTAACAGAAGCACAATGAAAACATTGCATGTATATGTAACAACCACAAGATGATTCTAAAAGGCAGAGAGAAGTTAGACACTCTGGAAACACTGGGACCTGAGAACAACATGGTAATGATGTTCCTGGGTATTCTTTTTGCCTCATATATTCTAAACTTACAGTTATAGAAGACAGCAACCCAGAAACACCAACGGGTACAGACAAAAAGAAAATTTAAAAAGTCTTGACGAAAGCCTTAGCTCTCTAGGCAAAGGACCAGAAAAGGGAGAACCTAGTAAGACTGAAAGCTTTTAGACAGTAATTGCCAAATCCACAAACAAGTCTGTGGCCTCACCCCTTCCTGCATAGGTAGAGCGGGGGCCAAGACTTCTCTCTGAACCCGAACGTAATGAGGTGACATGTTTCTGCCCTGTCGAAGCACCTAAGGGAATGACTGGGCTAGGCGTCTCATGCTCATTGTATAAACTCAGTCATTATAACCGACACTGGTAACAGTCTAAAAATAAATAAATCACATGATTATATCACATGAAGGAGAGAAAGCATTTGACAAAGTTCAACACCCATTTATAAAAAACTCCTAGAAAAGTGGAAATGAGTTGGAGAGAACTTCCTCAACTTGATAAGGAGTCCCTACAAAAACTCCATGGCTAACATTATACTCATTGGTTAAAACATGGATGTTTTCCTTCTAAGATGGAGAATAGGGTGAGGGTGCTCCTCTATCCACTCCAGTCAGCATAGTGTTGGTAGTATAGCCAGTGAAACAGGCAAAAGTAGAAATAAAGAACATGACAATAGAAAATAAAAAGGAAATTCTCTGTAGATGATATTATTGTCTATGAATAATAGCTCGAGAAATCTATTTTTTTAAAAAAGGAAACTTCCGAATACTAATAAGTGAATTCAGCAGGTTTGCAGGATATAAGATAAGCATTAAAAAAGTCAATTGTATTTTTGTTCTGCAATCATGTGGACACCAAAAATTAAAGATACAAATATCATTTAATATTACTCAAAAAATGAAATACTTCAGTATAAACCTACAAAACATATATAGAACTTACATTTTGACAGTACTTGTATATTACAAAACACTGATAAAATAAATACAAGAAAACCTAAAGAAATATGTTCATGGATTAGAATATTTAAGTTAGCATAGAGATGTCAATTTTCTCCAAATTGATATAAAGCTTATTGCAATTCTTATCAAAATTCAGCAAACATTTTTGTGGATGCAGAGGAGCCAAAATCATTCTAATATTTATATGGAGAACCAACAAAACTAGAACAGCTAAAGTGACTTTCAAAA
>PVKM010021077.1:0-22855 GCA_004027735.1 Carollia perspicillata
TTTTTTTTCAGCTTCTGAAACGTTGTTGCTGTTGTCTTCTCTCCCATCCCCTTCATTCTTTATCAGTATGCCTTTTTAATGTCCTCTTACTGTCATTTAAATGGAGTTTCAGGAAAGAGCAGAGGGTAATGCCTGGTGTCCAACCCACCGTCTTCCACCAGATGTCCAATGGGCTTTCGCCTTAAAGTTTTCTGGGTAGACACCAAGTTTTGGCCACGCATAACAATATGAGCTACTCACTCAGTCCCTCTGGCTTGAAGTTTTTTGAAGGGAAGGAGCTGAGACTGAAGCAGGAGTACTTTGTGGTGGCTGCTACTTTGCAAGATGTCATCCGACGTTATAAGTCCTCCAAGTTTGGCTCCACAGATAATGCCACAACCGCATTTGACGCCTTTCCAGATCAGGCACGTATTCAGCCTGTGAATGCAGGTGGGGCGGCTGAGGGGATGAGGACTTCCTGTCACGTTTACTCCTCTGTTTCGGTGCTAAAAGACTGGAGTAGGCACAGCGTACCAAAGCGTTCCGTGGAAGGGGGGCATTTGTTTTGGTCTTTGCCCAGCACGTATGAGGTCAAGGAAGCCAGAGCTGGGCCATCAGTCACTTCACCTCACCTTGCTGTCTTTTCCTCCCGCAGGTTGCCATCCAGCTGAACGACACTCACCCTGCTCTCGCCATTCCTGAGCTGATGAGGATTTTTGTGGATATTGAAAAATTGCCCTGGCCCAAGGTCTGAATAGTTTGGCTCCTTTTTCCTTCAATTAACCAGGATGTCTATGGTTGGGAGATTTTGCCAAAAGCTCCTTTTGTGGTTGTTTAAAATAAGTTACTGTTGCTAACTTTAGCAGTCAAACGTAAACTTTGCCCTGGTGGCTGACTTTTCTCTCTCTTTACTGCTTTATAGTGAGTAAGACTAAGAAATACATAAATACACTTCTAATGGGACTTATCTTTTTTTTTTTTTTTGTCTAAAAGGATTCTAAATTAAGTCTCTAACCTCAGAATACAGCTAATCGAAAGTGTCCCGTTGCTTTGGAAGTCAGTATTTTAAACGCATTTTGTACCATCTCACAGTACTCCTTAAGTTTTTATTCCTCAAATTTTATTTATTTAATAAATAAAAGGCATATTAGAATAGTAGAGAAAATTTGCCAGCATGCTCTCTTAAGTTTTATCAGTCATATCTCCCACTTTCTGGACCATTAGGAACCTAGTGGAGTCAAGTGTGTCTCACTACACACAGACAGAACTCTCCTCTTGCCAATGTGTTGTCCCTCCTCGAACAGGCGGGAGCCAAGGAAATGCCTGGCCCTGTGGGGTGGGGTGGGGTGGGGTGGGGTGGGGTGTGTGCAGCCAAAGAGCTCCGCCCTCCCTCTCCCTCAGGCGTGGAGCATCACCCAGAAGACCTTCGCATACACCAACCACACGGTGCTCCCAGAGGCCCTGGAGCGCTGGCCTGTACAGCTGGTGGAGAAGCTGCTTCCTCGACACTTGGAAATCATTTATGAGATAAATCAGAAGCATTTAGATGTAAGTCATTTTGAGCATTTCATGAGAATGAGGTCCTGAGCTGTGGGGTGGCTACCGTGTTACCTCTTACCAAATTTGAGACCTAAACATCTTTCAGTCATTGATACATCAGAAGTATCCAAGTGTGGGTGCGACTCTGGTAGAGACATCTTGTTGAAAATGCTGAAACAGAGCAGTGGCATCTCCAGAAGGCTAACTGGCCCTGCTCCGTGGGAGTGAAGTTCATATTCACTCCATCGAAGAGTTTTCTTGGGAAGTGAACCACATTATCTCCGTGTTGCTTTAAACCTGAGTGACCAGTGCGGCCTTTCTCTTCCTTTGGCTAGAAAATTGCGGCCTTGTTTCCCGATGATGTTGACCGCCTGAGAAGGATGTCTCTGATAGAAGAGGAAGGAGGCAAAAAGATCAACATGGCCCATCTGTGCATCGTGGGCTCCCATGCTGTCAATGGCGTGGCTAAAATCCACTCCGACATCGTGAAGACCCAAGTGTGAGCTTCCATTCCGACGGCAGTGGGTCCATCCATAAACAGCGCTAGTACCTTCAGGGTTGCTTTGGAGATGAGGAGAGACCTCGTCAAAATGTTGTAAAATATTTTTTCTATATAAAGTCCCCTTCTCTTAAAGAAGAATAAAGACCTTTCTGTCTAGATAATCCTAGTTCTAGGCTTAGCAGCCAAACCAAAAAAAAAAAAAAGTATTCTGCTGAAAAGTCTGGTTTATATATCAGTGCTGGGAAATCATGTGGAGGTGATGGGATTTGGGGTTTTTCTTGTAACTATTTTGAATTGCACATGGATTTCTATTTAGATTGACAGCCATTCCCTCCCTCCTCCTTTATTTAATCTTTCTAAGCCTACACTTGGCTTCTCGAATGTAACTCTGAACTTCATTCTGCATGCAGGAACCTGCTCTTTTAGCCAAATTCAGTGATGTCTCTTCTGTCTCCAGATTCAAGGACTTCAGTGAGCTAGAACCACATAAGTTTCAGAATAAAACCAATGGGATCACTCCAAGGCGCTGGCTCCTACTCTGCAACCCGGGACTTGCAGAGTTAATAGCAGAGGTAACTGGGAAGCACGGAGAGGGAGGGAGGTCTGACAGGAGTGCCAGAGGCATGAGTGCACTTGCAATTTGCAGAACCAGTCGGTAGCGGGGCGGGCTTCATCAGCGTGTGATGCCTACGGTCCCACGAGGCTCTGGGCTTGATTTCATTCTCTGCTGCTGTCATCTTGAAATTCTTAATTTTTGAACAAGGGCCCCCACAAATTACGTACCTGGTCCTGGCTAACAGTATTCATATGGCACACAGATGGAAGATGATAACCCTATTTAGCAAAGAGGATAACGAAGGTCATATAAATAACTAGTAGAACCTGGGTCCTTTGTCACCCTCTTTAGATAGATTTTCTGTTTTTAACACTTACTACCACTGAAACTACATTGAAGATGCCAGCGAAGTGGGCTTCCCACACAGCATTTCTAGCCTCTTCTGTGAGAGAAGCCGCTCTGTGTGTTGTGCGGTAGGTGAGCTCTCCTGGTGTGAGCTCACGACTGTGACACACTGCTTGTTTGGCCTTGATTGCCATCCCTGACTAAAGTCACCTCTTCTTTAAACTGAAAGAAAATCGGGGAAGACTACGTGAAAGACTTGAGCCAGCTGAGGAAGCTACACAACTTCCTGGGTGACGACGTCTTTCTCCGGGAGATTTCCAATGTGAAGCAGGTGAGGCTTCCGGTGGGGGTTCTTGCCCGATACTAGCTAGAGGGTTTATGCTGCAGTTCTTAACAAGAGACCACATGATGCTTCTCAGTCAAAAGGACTCAGGCACTGTGCACTGTCTCAACAGGAGAACAAGCTGAAGTTTTCTCAGTTCCTGGAAAAGGAGTACAAAGTGAAGATCAACCCTTCCTCCATGTTTGACGTGCAGGTGAAGAGGATCCACGAGTACAAGCGGCAGCTCCTGAACTGCCTGCACGTGATCACGATGTACAACCGTGAGTCAGCCCTGTAGCCACCGGGCCGCCCCTGGAGGTGGAAGCAGCCCTGGGTGCCGCTCTCCTTCCTGGGTTCCATCCACTTCTCCATCTTTTTTAGGCATTAAGAAAGACCCTAAGAAGTTATTCGTGCCCAGAACAGTTATAATAGGTGGCAAAGTAAGTCGATTCTGCTCATTGGGGGTGTGGGGACTCTAATCTCTTGCCATGTCTCCACTTCCTCATGGCTGCATTATGTCAGAGTGTTGGACCTTCTTCCCCAAGGCTGCCCCAGGATATCACATGGCCAAACTGATCATAAAGCTGATCACTTCCGTGGCAGATGTGGTGAACAATGACCCCATTGTTGGAAACAAGTTGAAAGTCATCTTCTTGGAAAACTACAGAGTGTCTCTTGCTGAAAAAGGTAGTGCCTTCATTGCAAACCATGTGAGTCTAGGGCAGACTCTAGGGGAGCGGTTACAAGATACAGAAAAATGGGGCAGCTGAGCCCAGGTAGCCAGTAACTTGGGATAGCAGGTGTCACTCTTGGGCAGAATAAGAGCCTCAGCTAAGAGCTTTTATGGTGACCCAACTAACAATGAAATGGCTGTCCCCAGAGTCAACATCACACTATATATATATCACCACCATCACAGCATACATTAGAGCACATATTCCTCCTACCTAGTTAGAACTGGGGGCTGGAGGAGGTGGCCAGGAGGCTTCGGTAAAGTGTGGGCTGCTCTACAAAAGAAAGGAAAGGTCTTCAGGTCCCAGCCCCAGTTTCAGTAGAACACCACTTCCCCAGCCCCCAGACAGTCCTCTGGTCACTCTGTTTGTTCATGTGGCAACAGGGAATGAGGGCAGATGTCAGGCTGCCAGAGCACGAGGCTCAGATGTGCCTCAGATGGGCTCTCTGAGATCAAGCGTTGAGTTCCCACATGGGGACAGCCAGACTGGCAAGAAGCCAACATCCCTTTCTCTACCACTGGGACCTTTGCTTATTTGCATCACTTGCTCACAAAGCAACATCCACATTCAAATGCCAGCCATGTATTCACCAATTTCCCAAATTAAAAAGGGATCTTTCTCTTTTTGAGGTGTTCATGGGTCCTCTGATGATACTGTTTAAGAACTGTCTGCACGAAGGAAGAAGAGCCAGGTTCCTACAGATGCAAATGAAGACATATCTAACCCACAAATAAGCTCTCAAAATAAAGCAGAGAATTAGTCTAGACCTTTGTAGTCAAAGGGCCAGCAGCACTAATTTGTGTGTAAATCAGACTGAAAGGTCAAAGGCTTGACGTCTGGCCTCAGACACACCTCAGTCAGACGTGGTTTATTCCCCTACAAGGGAAATTGGAAGGAGGGTGAGGAGAAACAGAAGGAATGCATATAATCCAATTTCTTCAGCTTGCAAAAGAAGGGTCAGGAGAGACTGAATTTTAAGGATCAAGAAAAAAGCAGTTTCAATTGTTTAAAGTTATAAAGAAGAAGAATATAAATAAAGCCATAACAAAAATTGGAAGGGAGAAGAGAAATGTGGCACTTTTATAGCAGAGTCAAAAGATGCTCTTTGAAGTTAAGACCAAGAAAGAATAGTATAAGCACATAGTTATTTAGCACTGTGGCCATAACCACCCAGACAGCACCTCAAAAATGGATACAAGTGGTTGCCTGAGTCGAGGGGAAGAGTGAGATCTGTCGTTCGCCATTTGAACGTTTACATTGATGACATGTACTACTTTTGTGATCAAAACAAGCCAGCTAAATACATTTGTGAATACAATATAAGCTGATCTAGAGAGACAGAGTCACTTATTTAACATGCCTGCCTTGCTTGCAGTCATTCCAGCCACAGATCTGTCGGAGCAGATTTCCACCGCAGGCACTGAAGCCTCGGGGACAGGCAATATGAAGTTCATGCTGAATGGGGCCCTGACCATTGGGACCATGGATGGGGCCAACGTGGAAATGGCAGAGGAAGCCGGGGAAGAGAACCTGTTCATCTTTGGCATGAGAGTGGATGATGTGACTGCTTTGGACAAGAAAGGGTGAGAGAACAGCTCTCCCAGGAGGACACCTGCCCACCCAGGTGTCCTGCTGAGGCTGAGTCACATGAAATGTAGTAGCAGACATCTCCCAAAAATCAGAGGAGCGCCCTGGTCACAGAGTAATTGTAGGAAACCCAGCAAGTAAAAGTAAAAGGAGCCTGGGCCCGGGGGCATGGAGTTGTTGCTCTTTCTGTCAGCCATTGCTAAGCTGTTCTGACGAGTTAATCACTTCTCTGCATCCTGCGATTCTTTATTTTGATCAAAAGATGAGCCAGGTTTTAGTGAAGTTTTTGCCTATAATTTAAACCATCTGGTGTTCCTTTAAGATTACGAAGAGATGGACTAAAATATGGGAGAGGATAGGTATGGATGTGTAGAAGCACCCAGGAACACTGTTTCCCTTAATATCTGGAAAGGTTTATTGCCCTGGATTCCAACAAGAAATAAACAGTGCTGCCCAAAGGAACTACAGAGATCACAAAATTTGGAGGATGCCCAGTATAGTTCCTGACCTGGAAAGTAAATTTTAACTCAGTAGCCACAAATTTGGGGATCTGTGTGTCCAAAAGCAACTGATTCATTTAACACAGTGTTTGTTTAGAGCTAAAAAGTCTGCTTCAAAATGAATCTAATTATTGTATTTTACCAGATTAGGCATTGCTTTATGACTGGAATTTTATATCTACTGTCAAGGTCTTCATGTACAAGGAACTAAACAAATTTAAGTGGGAAAATGTCAAGATCTAGTCAAATATTGATACCAATACTGAACTTTATAATGACTTCTATAAATACTAGTCTTTCTGAATGCGTTTTTCATAGCTAATATGGTGTCGAGTATGTTGATAATCACAAACACTAACAGAACCTCCTTATCACACCCCCACCCCACAGGTACAACGCAAAAGAATATTACGAGACGCTTCCAGAGCTGAAGCTGGCCATTGATCAAATTGACAATGGCTTCTATTCTCCCAAGCAGCCTGACCTCTTCAAAGACTTAATCAACATGCTGTTTTATCATGACAGGTGAGTTCCCCCAAGAAGATGATGTTATCTGGGCCATGAAAGGGGAACAAGGACATCTTAAACCAACTACAACCCAACCGTGTAGATTAGCATAGGTCTGTGATCTTATAAACTAACTTAGGTCTGAAAAGAAAAATTAAATCCTCCCCACTGGCAACGCTAGGAAGCTTTAAGAATAAGACGCACAAATCTGGTATTATTTTTCTCCTTCCACTGGTGCACGCAGCTATCGGATGCACCCGTATGTGACATTCTTACATGTAGGAAGAACCATAGAAAGCTTGAGGGCTGTGTAAAATTCTTGCGAATGGAAATATGAGTCTGGTAAACTGACTATGTCTGACATTAAGCCAAGGAGAATTTTAAATGGAATCTTAACACATATTTGTTATTGAAGCTTTTCACCATTTTAATTTTTCCTTCCAATTACACACAAAAATACAGGTTTAAAGTGTTTGCAGACTATGAAGCATATGTCAAGTGTCAAGAAAAAGTCAGTCAGCTTTACATGGTAAGTACTTTGCTGAGACTTAAAAAGTAAACCAGTTTACTATGGTTAATTAAAAATTTTGTTTATGTTTATTAAATCCAAATAGCAAGGCCCCACTGACCAATCAAAAAATGGAAGTGAGACAACTATCTCGGTTCAGATCAAAACTTGACTTTTCCCAAGTTCAGGCAGAAGCTGGGACTTGACGTTTCAGTAGCAGTTGTAGATGTTTTAATATCCAAGTAAAAAATTGCAAATAATTTGATATTTACTGAACACCCACCATGTAGCAGGTATGTTCTGGAAACTAAAGGTATAAAGCCAAATTAAATCCTCACGTACGCACTCACTCATTCAACAGAGAGGCACTGGGGCCTTCTTCATGGCAGGCACCGCGCTGGGTACTGAGACCCCAGCATGGACCGAGTCGAGGCCCCTCCCTCCCCTTAAGGAGCCTGTTTAGTGCACATCACCATCACCCAGGTAGCTTTTTAAAGGACAGATACCAGTCCCCCCTCGGAAAGCTTCTGACCCAGTAGTGGGTGGGGTCACCATCAGTATTTTTAAAACCTGCTTAAATGATTCTAATGCTGGGCCATAGTTTATTGGGATAAAGACTGACCCCCTGTTCTTTGAAAATTGCAAAAGAAGTGCCTCTCCTGGGCCACCCATGGAGTGGGGCTGTATGAATAGAATATAAATGCATAGAAAGAAGGGAGGATTCATGGTTGAATTTTTTTTAAAAAAAGAAAGGTAAAGGAACAAGAAAGACTATACAGAAAAAGAAAAAAGGAAGAAAGGAAAAGGAAAGGAAGGCAAGGCCAGAGCCATGAACATCTTTACCAAATAGCCCAGCCCTCTGGGTATACGCAGTAAATACATGGAAAGGTTCATCATCTCTGACAAAAGACTTAGTGAATGGAAGGCACCACAGAAGATCAGATATAAGAAGAGAGGACGGATTTCTTGAGGTCGATGTCCTTGAGCCTTCTGGGCATAGTTGCCCTTGCCCCCATAGTCTTTTGTTTTTTCTATTCTCACCCAAGGACATTTTATTTTCATTGCTTTAGAGAAAGAAGAAAGGAGAGAGAAAAACATCAACGTAAGAGAGAAACATTGATTGGTTGTCTCCCTTACTCACCCAGACCAGGGATCAAACTCACAACCCTTCAGTTAAGGGACAACGCTCCAACCAGCTGAGCCACGCCGGCCAGGGCACCCCATAGTCTTTATTTTTGCCCTTCAACCATTACACAGCAGAATAGCGAGGATCCATAAAATCACCACGTTCTGCCCTTTGGACAATTAGTAACTACTTCCAACAGAAACATGCACTCACATTTCTTTCTATTCCTTTCCCCAAAGCAAGGTGGTTCCTGCAGTCATTTCAGGTATCTCATTGGGGCTTTAAAATAGGGTAATTCAAAGCTCATGCTGCTTCACAGCCATTGTCTTCAGGTAGAGTCATAGCCAGTCCCCCAGATGTGCACAGACCCGAATAAAGTCACGTTAATGGCCATAGGCCGGGAGGGGGAGTGTTAGAGTTACGCCGAGTGGCTCACTCCTTGCTCCCTGAGCAATGGAGAGAGCAGCCACATACAGCCTTCAAGAACTCAAAGGCAGAGAAAGGAAAATGGCCACCTCTGCCCCTTTCCTGTTGATTTCAACTCCTGCTTGTGTGTAGAAAGGCTACAGGGGGAAAGAAGTAGAAATAAAGCAGAGCAGGAAAGGAAAATCTGACTGAGGGCGAGCACAAACGTGAGCGTTGAATTTGCACAAGGCTCTCTTCTGTTAAAATGATGGCTCCCATCCAAAGGGCGCCCATCTAGAAGCCAAGCATTTGGTTCAGTCTTTCTTGTTCATTAGTGCAAATTGCAGTTTTTACTCTTAACAATAGTTGTACTGTTGAGGCTTAATGACTAGACTTCCCAATCACGCGGGATTGTTTTCTAAGCCTCCATAATACAAAGACAGTGAAGACAGGAAGCTTTTATTCTCTTATTTTTGTAAGTTTCCAGAGTCTGAACTATTCTCTGCAGTACCTTAAGGAATGAATGGCAGTTTTAGATTTGTTTTTAATGTGTATAGTGCATTGCTATTGGTTTTGAACAGTGGTCTGGTCATTTTCAGTGAACTCTTAAGAGTTCTTTACAAGATCATGGGCTATAAAATAAATAGTTTCTTATATTCTTATTGGAATAAAATTATGATATTTAGATGTTACATATTTTATTAAGGATAAAGCCTTAATTAATCCTGTTTTGAAACCCCCAGTGGAGTATTTCGGATTCAGTACAATCCTACTGGGTCATCTGCCTTCAGAAAGAACAAGAAAGGAAAAGTAGGTCGATAAAGACTCTTACTGGATCTTTTCCCTGATAGCTAGCATTCTAGCGTAATGTTTTTCAAATTTTCTTAGCCACAGATTAAATCACTTGACGTGGCATCTAGCAGATCATGAGCGTTAGTGTCCCTTTCTTTCCCCTGTAGTTTACAGGAAGGCATCTTCATTTGAAATAACACATGGGAATACGATTTCCATGCCAAAACCCTGTAACCATAGCAAAAGGTTTCAATCAGGTCATTTTCATCCATGACTTCTCTGAAAATGAAAAATACTTTTTTATTCTTAAAAGAAATATATCCTCAAAGTAGCAGAGAAGCACCGTCTGCCCTATTTAGCTCTCAACTCTGAAACAAAAGTATGTGTGATTCACTACCGTTCCTCCTGTCAGTCTCTATGACACGTGCCTCAATGTGCTTGGTCTGATTTTGGCTGGAAAGCTGGATGGGCAGTCAGGCTCCAGGCCACACATGCCTGTGTTGTTTACAGAATCCGAAGGCCTGGAACATAATGGTACTCAAGAACATAGCCGCCTCGGGGAAGTTCTCCAGTGACCGCACAATCAAGGAGTACGCCAGAGACATCTGGAACATGGAGCCTTCAGATCTAAAGATTTCCTTATCCAATGAAGCTAACAATGAGGTGTACAAGGCCAATGGAAAGTAAGTTGTAAAACGTCTCCAGAAAAAAATAGCTTCTTATGGGACTTGAACATTTTTGCAACATTCTTTGATTTTATTTTGTTTAGTTAGCTAACAGTCCAGTTCAGTATCTCCGGGAATTGGGAGGGGAAAGTATGTACCTGTATTGTCTAAAAATAAAGTGTCAATTTCCAGGGCTCCCTGAGTGCCAAAGGGTATTATTTTATAAAAGAATGAGTCACATGATAGGACTTTCCCCAGTCAATCAGAAAGCTAGAAAACTGCTTGGAAATTTTTAGTGGTATTTAAATTACCTAAACTAAAATATAAACATTTAACTACACATTTTTCTATGGGATCCATTTTTTACCAAATGTTGATTCTCCACAGTGATGTTTCAGCATGTTCCACAAAGTAGACTGTGATAAGCTAAAAGAGAACATTCCATACCACCCAACATCCCTGCTTCGTAGTTGGTAGGTGACTTGGAGAAATGCCAGTGACTTTAGCTCATCCAAGCAGCCCAGTACATTTTACACACAAAAAATACGTATCACAGGTGGTGTTTGGACCAAGTCTTCACTGAAGGTTTCTGCTGCTCTCAGACCTCATGCCCACTGCTCGTTCAGGAAATCTCTGCCAAAAAAAGGACCTCGATCAGATCACGTGCTCTCCCCACCTCTTGGTCTGAGTAAGCCAGAGCAGCCCTAATTGCCTTTAAGAGAAGAAAATCACATTTAGTAACGGTACTCTTACCTCACGGTTTTTAACAGCGTGGGGCTTTTACACAGCAGGTTGTGCTGGAAGCCAGGAGGGAAGATCACCATCTTGACCCTCTCTTTGTTCCTGTATGCATTGTGTGCAATTTCATAGAGCTGCAAGGGGACAGACAGACAGGCGTTCAGAGGCTGACAATCAGAAATGTTGTTTTGCTAGTCTGATTTTCACGTAAGGGTAAGAAACAGCTGGCTTGAGGAGCTAGTCCCGTTAGGTCAGAGATGGGGGGATTCTCCAGGTTCCCGCCAGGCTGCCTCTGCAGCTGAAGACCTGAAGGCTGCACGGCTCACACAGAACACAGAGAACCTCATCCTCCGCTGTCCACACCTCCTTGTGAAGACATGGAATCATGACGGACACACGCTGTTCCATTAAAAGAAACTGCATCCCTATTTTTACAGCCACTGCAGGAAAGACTACATAGAGGTTCCCATAGCATCCCGGGATCTTCATGACACTTCCAAGTTTACAGATCCCAAGTGACGAACCTAGGGTCCACCACAAATGCTCCTTTAGCCAAGTAGCACAGGACAGGGATGCTTACTGTATACCCCAGGAGCATGGTTATTGAGGGGTGTAGAAAATCCCTGAGAACGTCAGAGACCCTCCCCTGGGCTCTAGTCAAAGTCTGACTGGGAGAGAAGATGGTGAAATAGGACCAGTATGTCTCAGTCAGGACTGAGCTCTTGGTTTACCTGTTTTCCGTTCTCCAAAGGCACCGTCTTGTCATCCTCGCCATGAATGATGAGAAGCGGGGAAGACAGGAATTTTACACTAGGAACAAGTAGGAGAAAAGCATTCAGTTCAAGAATCACACATGGGGATTTCTCCTCTTCGTCCAAGTTAAAGCTTTACCAAAACACGAAGTTTGCCCAAAATAGAACTCGCTTTCCTTCCCTCCCAATAGTAACTTATTTTTCCTCTGGGTAATTGTCTCCTCTTCTATTTACTTATACAATTTAATTAGGTATCTAATTAACTTAGTCTGCTTCTATGTGACTTTTTTTAAATGATGAAGGAAAACACCAAAATACTGAATTTATACAGTTACAAGAATCTCATCTTTTTCTTTATTCCACTTTATATCATAATATTTGGAATATTATAATTAAAAGACTATAAAAGAACTCAAAACCCCAAAATAATAACTACCACAGGACAAAATGGAATCCTTTGTGTCCATTTATTTACTTTTCTCCATAAATGTACAGGATGAACATGCAATAAATAGTGTTGATTAGCTTCCTGGTCAGCCGCCTGCTTTGGTAATTCAGTAAGGCTGTGGTGTGAAGAATGCACGCTCCTAACCCCAGGGACACTCTCAAACGATACTACCCTTCCCGCACCCAGTTCTGATGCCCTTCTGTCCATGCCACGGTAGCTTGCTATCTGTTAATCCTGAGAATGGTAGATCCCTCGAGTGTGCTGAAATAGAAAAATACTAATAATGACTGCCTATTTGCTCAGATTCTTCCAACTCTGAGCGGGTGACTTACCAAATTCTACTCGTTGGACTTGCTGTCAGGTTAGTGGGCTGGATAGTGGAGGTTTTGGTTACATGGGGAATCAGGCCCAGAAGTCAGGGACCCCCCTAGAAATGTTAGGCTAGACCCTAGAGGACCTTTAAAAGGTCCTGATAGGCCCTAACTCTGCAACTCCCTGTATGACTTCCTAGAAAGTACTGAATCTGTGAAGTCATCAAATTAATCATGAGGAGAACATCAAATACTAAAACTTTGTAGATACATTACCCTAAATCCTAGTGCCCACCTGACAGTTCTTACCTACTCTCCCAGACTGCTCATCTACCCATCCAGTAAGTCACCTGCCAGTTACCCCAGAATCCTGTAAACGTACGACAATGGACATTTTTTACCATTAGCTTACTTTTCATCATTAGGGAAGACTATTTTGTCTTTTCTCAGGGCATCCATAAGTGTTTGTAAAAATCCTGGAAGTTTCTGGTAAATCTGTTTTTTAAAAAGAAAGAAAAATTAAAACTTGGCCTGCAGCTATATCATTTGCTATAGTTTCCCACCATGAACTGCAGTAATATAGAGAGCAGTAATTTTCTAGCTATAATAAACTTTTTTAAGAAACAAAACTTTTATGATCATAAAAGTAATTCACACTATTGTAGGACTTTGGGAAGGACAGAGAGGAACAGAGAAGAAACAAATCACACACAATCCCACCATCCATTGACCATCACTGTGTACATCCTGTTGTTTCTGCTTCCTTCTTTCTTTACAACACAAATAGCACCCCTGACTGACTTCTCCATATTCTTAAAGGAGCAATGATACAATAATCTAAAAATTTCTTCCGTAGTGAACATAATTAACTGGTTTAGTTGGGGAACAGAATATTCTGATCAATCAAAAATTCTGCTGAAAGTATGTAATACATAGATAATTGGTTTAAAGGACTTGAACATTATAAACTGGTGAGTTGATACTGCAACGATTTAAAAGGCATTTTAGTTTAGTTTTTCTTAACAGTGACCACAAGACTCCAACTACAACAGTTACATTCTAAACATACTCAATTCCCTTGTTAATAATGGCAAACTCCAATAAATAGAATTCTAGTTAAATCAACTTTACCATATTTTGATGAAGTCAATGGGTAAATTGGTTGATGTGCCCTAAAAACATTTATTTCAACTAAAAATGAGGAAAGGACACAAGCCCTGAGCAATATTACATCTTCTTCACAAAGTTCAACTCTACCTCTGAGCTAGATTCCAAATCCACTCATTTCTCTCCATCTCCACTATCACCCAGCCTAACCCGCCTTTCCTCTCTTGCTTGAATTACACCAACAATCCCAAGAGGCTCTGTGCTTCTACCCCGTACCCTATCCATTTCCCATAGCGAAACCGGTCATTGTGTTAAGGTGCCAATCACATCCTGTCACTCTTGCTTCACATCCTCCAAAGGCGTTTGGATTTAACTGAAGTGTCACTTTGGCCTTCAAGGCCTGACACAGTCTGGCTGCTGCCTTCTGCTCCAGGAGCAGTCTTGATCCCACCTCAGGGCTCTGTCCCTTGCTCTTCCCTCAGGCCTCCAGGTTTTCGCATGGCTGCTGGCTCCTTCTCACACAAGTCTCGGCTCACGCAGATTTCCCAAACCAGCTATTGAACCTTGTCCCTCCCACCACCCAGCTATACCCTGGCATATTACATTACTTTCTCAGGACTTCTCCCTATTGAAAATGCTCTTGTGTCTCTCCAGCCAAGTACATAAACTTCACAGGAAGATGAGCCACAGCTTTTTAATTCTCTATGGTATTTCCAGAACCTAGAAAAGTTCCTGGTACCTAATGAACACTCAATAAATATTTCCAAAACATGGAATGAGTCTCTTGTGTAAAATCCCTGGTATACACTTTAAGCTATTATTAGTCATTTTCATCTTGTTGTGACTGAATTTCATTCAGATTTTATTCCTTAGAATGGAGGAGAGAGGGAAGAGGGTTGCAAGGCAGTAAATGGGATGTTGTCTAGGGAAGGGAATGGGTACAGAATAGGTACTGTAGCCAGTAAATACAAACCTCAGCTTCACGGTTTTAAAAAGAAAAGAATTATGTTCACTGTGGAAACAGTTTTTGGATTATGCATATCCTCCTTTCTGAGTGTAAAGAAATTAGCTAGTTGCTATAATGTATAATTTGTTGTTGTCTATGAACTATAGCAATATAAAGAATAGTAATTTTCTAAATGCGATAAACTTTGAAAAAACTTTTTTCTGATTTAAAAAAGGAAGTCATGCCCTGTCTGGGTAAAGTTGGTTAGAGCATCCTCCCCATACACCAAGGCTGTGGGTTCAATCCCCAGTCAGGGCACATACAAGAGTCAACCAGTGAATGCATCAATAAATAGAACAACAAATCAATCTCTCTCTCTCTTTCTCTCTCTCTCTCTCCCTGCCATCCCCAACTCCAAACTCCTCCTCCCTCTCTTTCTAAAAATAAATAATTTTTTAAAAAGTCATGCCATCATAGGAACTTCGGTAAACTGAAGGAAATGTGGTGGGAAATGGCTGCACAATCTGCAGTTGGAGCAGTAAAGACACACGTCTGCTTCACGGTGTCGGCATCAGCCAGCTGTGACCAGGAGCCTGGTGGTCTCACTGCGTTTGGCCTGCACTTTTTGCCTGGTCTCATAGCAAATGATTTGCATTCAGGTGCAGTCTAGACATCCCAACAGTCTCTCCTTTTCTTTTTTCCTTTTCCTGCCCTTTACCCATATTAAGGGCAAGATTTCTTGTTTTGTCTTTTGTCTTCGTCTTTGGATTCCAACACCCCTGGAACCAAGAGTCCTCTGAGGGATATTCAGTAAGAGAAGCCTTCAGCAATGCTTCTCAAATTCTAAAGGAATAAGAAGAAGGCCGCCCAAGCCAATCTCCTCCCCTTTTGCTCACTCCTCAGTAGCCCGGGTGCCCCTTGAGACTCAGAGGTCATAGCATCCCCTCCAGCCCAGAGCACAGCCATAGGTTCCTAATTGGTCTCCCTGCCTCTCTGTTCTGCAATACCACCAGATGAATATTCTTAAAATACCATGAAATCTGCTGTTATAGGGCTTTGGGAGTACCATACTGCTTTAAAAAAAAAAATCTTCCTGGCTTGGCTGCAAGCCAATCCACATCTGAGCACAATCCCTCATTCTAAAGGCTGCCCATCTTCAGTCTGTCTGCGCAGCACAAGAAAATGTAGGACTCAGTCCCATTTCCTTTTCTTCTAGGGCATGTGGCCCTTGGGTGCTTAAGCCACTAAGCCCCCATTTCCCTCAGCTCTAAGTGCAGGCAATGATGCCAAACTCACAGTTGCTGTGAGGATGTGAAGGATAAGTGTGAAAGATCTTATGTGGGAGGCCTGTATGACTCAGCATCTCATGGCACACGATTGCCCCATTCCAGCCATGTGCCTTGACTCAACATTCTCCTCTCCAGACTGTGTGACCTAACAGCTCTCCCTCACCTTCAAGAAAGGAGCTTAAGTTCTATCAACCTGTATGTAAGTCTTCATTGACCACACCTGCACACAGGACCCTCCTCTTCCCTGAATTCTCATCCTGAAGTCATTGTTCAGGGTCCTCCCCGAACACTTAACCTTAGTCTACTTGGTAACAGAGACAGTGAGAAAAGAGAATATGCATGTGTTCACTGCCAATTAGCAGTGGGGTACCTTGAATACATTATTTTATTTAATTTACTCTTGGCAACAACCCTATGCAATAGTTATCAACCCTGTTATATAAAAGTGGGAAACTCAGAGAAGAAAAATAACTTAGCTATGTCATAAGTGGTTAGTGGCAGAGGCCGGGTTTGACTCAACTATTTCTGGCTCCATAGCCCATGCTCTTTTTCCACTCTCATGCTGCCTTCCTATTCTTGGTAATGAAATTGATTCCGAAATGACACGTGGAAATCTCATTATTTTATATCCCCCTTTAATTTCCTATCTCCCTAACTAGACAGCAAGCTTCTTGAAGGTAAGGACCCATGCCTTTACTGCATCTGGTGTCTCATGCAGCATACACTTTCTTATTCAACAGTCATTTTAGAATTACAGCACTCCACTCATAATAAAAAATAGCTAATGGTCCTTAAGTGCTTATTCTGTGCCAAGTCAGAAGAAAGCCAGAATCCTAAGGCAAAAGAACACAGAGCAGTCAACACAAATAGAAAAGAGCATAGTAAAAGAGTAGATTGAAACCTTCATTCATCGTAATTATATTAAATGTAAGCAGACTAAATACTTCAGTGAACAGACAAAAGTCTGTCATACTAGAAAAGAAATCAAAACCCTACTATATGCTGCTCGTAAGCAATATGCATTAAATGTAAGAATTCAGAAGAGTTAAAAGCCAGTGGATAGAAAATTATGTATCATACAAACACTTAAAATAAAGGTATACTAATATCAGACAAAGTTGGCTTTAAGTCAAGCATTATTAAATATAAATGGAGATATTTCATGGTGAAAAAAGGATCAGCTCACATGAAAGATATAAAATTACATTATTGCCCTGATTGGTGGGGCTCAGTTGGTACTGGGCAATGTCCCGCCAAGCAAAAGTTCGCCAGTTGGATTCTGATCAGGGCACACGCCTGGGTTGCAGGCCTGGTCCCATTCAGGGCGTGTGCAAGAGGCAGCTGATCAGTGTTTCTCTCCCTCTTTTTCTCTCTCCCTTCCCCCATAGAATAAATAAAGTCTTTTTTAAAATCACATTATTATTAAATATGTTTCTAATAATATAACCTCAAAAAACTACAGCAAAAATTGGATAGATCTAAAGTAGAAATAACTTCACAATCATGGTGAGATATTTTAATACTTTCCCTTTAGTAATTAATAAAATAGTCAAAAAATTGGCAAGGATATAGAAGAATTAAGTGATATGTTAAGAATATTAACCTAATTGACACATTAGAATACTGTACCCAAAAGATAGAACACATTCTTTTCAAGCATATGGAACGTTTACCAAAATTGAGCATTTTGGGGGACATAAAGCAACTCTGAACAGATTGCAAGAACTGAAATCATATGGAGTGTATTCTCAGATGATAGTGGAATTGAGCTAGAAGTCAATAACAAAAAATCAAATCCTGGAATGTATAGAAATTATGAAATATACTTATAAATAACCCATTAGTCTAAGAAGCTACAATATCATAAAATATATTGAACAAAATTATAATTAAAATTCATTAAAAAACTTATGAGATGCAGCTGAAGTGTGACTTAGGTGGAATCTGCCTAAAGGCATAAATTAGGAAAAGAAATACTGAAAATAAATTATCCAAGTACCATCTCAAGAAACTTGTTTAAGAACAACAAATTCAATCTAAAGAAAAGAGAAGAAGGAGAATAATGAAGATCAGAAATTAATAAGATAGCCTACAATACAGATAATCAACAAAGTCTAAGTTGGTTCTTTGAAAAAAACTAATAACATTAATTAACTCCTGATGTAAACATTGGCTGCCCCTTCTCCTTGCCCTTGGATGACAGAAGCCATTGCTTCTGGAAGGTTATGCAACCCTCCCGCAACACTCTAACCCCAGGCTGGCAGAAACAACTACCTGCTTTACTCAAACCTTAGAGTCCCAGTGGATCAAGCCAAAGCTAGACTTTACCTGACATCACATCTGGTTCTGCTCTTTCCCCTTCTTTATCCTACAACCCTCAATCAAATAACCTTGAAGATCTTTCTTGAAGAGTACTCTCAATAAATCACACACACCAAATCCCTGCCAGGGACTTGGCTTCTAAGAGAAACTAACCTAGCCCTGGCTGGTGTGGCTCAGTGGATTGAGTGCCAGCCTGTGAACCAAATGATTGCTGGTTTGATTCCTAGTCTAGGGCACATGCCTGGGTTGCAGGCTGGGTCCCCAGTGGGGAACAAGAGGCAACCACACATTGATGTTTCACTCCCCCTCTTTTTCCCTCCCTTCTCCTTTCTCTAAAAATTAATAAATAAAATTGTTTAAAAAAAGAACCTAACCTAAAACTGAAATTCAGAAAATCTAATAATTAATTTTTTAAATAATTAATTTAAAAAATAAACTTGTATATACCACGTTCCTGAATTGGAAGACTCGTTATTAGAAAGCTATCAACCCTCCCCCAACATTGATCTATAGATCCAAAGTAATCCCAATCAAAACCCCAGGAAGTTGGTTTTTTTTTTTTTAAGAAATTGACAAGTGCATTCCAAAATGTATGTGGAAATGCAAAAGGTAAAGCATAGTCAAGATGGTCTGGAGTAAGAACAAAGCTGCCCTGATGGGCGTGGCTCCGTTGGTTAGGCATTGTCCCACAAAGCAAAAGGTGCGATTCCAGGTCAGGGCACATGCCTGGGATGTGGGCACAGTCCTCAGTTGACACCAGCAAGAGGCCATCGGTCGATGTTTCTCTCACACATCAGTGTTTCTCTGCCTCTCTTTCTCCCTTCCTTCCCCCCTCTCTAAAAATAAATATAATAAATAAAAAAGAACAAAGCTGAAGAACTTAGCCAGATAGCAAGACATATAAAGCTACAGTAATAAAGAGATTGTAGAGAAATGAGGCTCTACCGAGAGAGGAACACTGATACACACAAACACTGGCACTGCTGAGTGAAGGGGAAGGTCAGTTTACTAAACGGCACTGGGCCAACTGCACAGGCATATGGACTTCTGCATCCTACATAGGCAAAAATACATGCCTGGGATGTAGCTCTAAATGTAAGAGTTAAACAATTTCTAGAAAATAGCATAACACAGTATATTCATAATCTTTGGATAAACAGAGTTTTATTAAGATACTTTCATTTAAAAAGCATTAACCATTAAAAAATGTTGGTAAACTGGTTCACATGAAATTGAGGAACGTGTCTTCATTATGAAATACCATGAAGGGAGTAAAAAAGCAAAACAAGTATTTTTAAAAAGCAAAACAATGGAACATATTTGAAATACAAATAATTTGAATGACCTATGTCATTCAATGTAAATGTAAGTGTAAAAGATAAGAGGTAAAGCTTTGATAAGCTTAATAAGCCACTCAATCTATTAGAAGAAAATAAAAGCCCTACCACCTGGGCCATTGTGGCTCAGTGGGTTGAGCACCAGCCTGCAAACTGAAAGGTCACCAGTTCAATTCCCAGTCAGGGCACATGCCAGGGTTGCAGGCCAGGCCCCCATGTGGGCGCATGTGAGAGGCATCCAATCAATGAATCTCTTATAGATCAATGTTTCTCTCCCTCTCTTCCCCTCTCTTTAAAAAATAAATAAAATCTTTTTTAAAATAATAATAATAGCACTACCAAATCCGAAAGCTATCGTGGCCTCCTCTTGTAGCAACTACCTGATAACCTGTCTTAAGTTAGAATAGCTTAGAAATATATAAAACTAGTTAAGAAAAGGATTGTGGTTAATCAACAGGTGTGGAAACACTTGGACATATTGTGAAGATGAATAAGAGACTCACCTTTAACAAGGGATAATTGATACTTGCAGTCCACATGTTGGTAAATGGAGCTTCCAGAACAATAGCATCAACTGGGGATCCTTGAAAATAATAAAAAAGAAATAATTCGCCTATTATATCTAAATATCTCCTCCACTAAATAAGGGGTACTCAAGGTATTGTACACGAACTACCCACATCAAAGTCATTTGTGAAGGTTATTAATAATGCACATTCCTGGACCCCACACCAGACTTACTGAGTCAGAAGTCAGAATCTCCAGGGGACTGGGGGTGTGAGAATGTACATTTTAAACAAGCTTCCCCACCCACCCAGCCAAGAGATTTCCATGCACATGGTAGTTGCAAACCATACTTTCTTCAAAGATACAACCAGATTTTCAAGGTTTGGAGAATTTAAGAAAGCAAAGTATTATGGGGAGGAAAACTGCTCGGCAGCCCACTGTTAAGAATGTGCCAGAGGCTGACTAGGTTTTTTTGCCAACACCTTCTCAGAGAATAATTAGAAAACGTGTATCAGATGAGGATGTGTATATGTGTATGTGCACATGTATGTGTATGTGTATGTGTGTGTGAAGGCACCTGAGGCCTGCTAAACCAGTGAGGTTTTGTAGAGCCATTACCAAAAGACAAATACCAAAAGAGTTTGAGCTGCCTCTCCCCTGAAAGGAGTTGAAATTTTGAAAGCAGCAGTGGTAGCTTAGAGGCTTAGAACTAGACAGAACTTTCAGCATCCTCACAGGACCAAATGGACAAAATTAGAGCTCAGGACCCGACAGGGAGAAAGGCCTTAGTACATTTCTCAGGCTTTTTGTTGTGACCTCAAAGGATGACACCTTGGGAGTAATGGTGAACTAGAAATAGACCAGCTTAAAAGCAGCTCAATCTCTGATGTGCTTTAGGTGAACTCCCCCTATTATAACTTTTAGGAGAAAAACAAATTCTTTCTAGACAAAGATAACTTACCCCAGCCTCACATTATGTCTACAGTTTTCCATAAACAATGTCTAGAACTTAATTAAAGATAACTGGACAAAAATAGCCTTCCCCACCAAAATGAAAAAAGCCAATAATAGAAATAGATCAACAAAAGATCTAGATATTGGAGTTATCATATATGGAATTTAAAATAACTTAACAAATAGTAAAATTTTTAAATTCTTATTAAAGCATTACTATGTTGATATCAAAGTATTGAAAGTCTTACCTTTAAAATTATTTACACATATTTACATACATGTGTTACATACATGGACACACAATTAAATATATATTTAGGTAATATATTCAAGAAATCAATGACAGGAAAAATTTTCACAGAAAACTATAAATTCAGTTTTTAGAGGCTTCTGGCCAAGATGGAGACATAGGTAGATAGATACACTTTACTTTCTCGCACAACCAAAAGAAGGACAACAATAAATTTAAAAACACAAAACAACCACAACTGCCAGAATATCGAACTGTATAGAATTCTGACAACCAAGAAGTTAAACGTTCATCCAGACGGGTAGGAGGGGCAGAGATGGGTAGCTGGGGCAGAGAGGACTGGCGGCGAGGTGGCTGCTGGAGGACCAGGGCAGGAGAGGTGGTGGCTGGCGGATTGAGCAGTCCCACATTTGTATACAGATAAATCAGGAGGAACAACTGGGGAATGAAACAGACCGAACAACCCAGGGTTCCAGGATGGAGAAAATAAAGCCTCAAAACCTCTGACTGTAAATACCTGTGGGGGTTGTGGCAGCGGGAGAAACTCCTAGCCTCACAGGAAGGTTCGTTGAAGAGATCCACAGAGTCCTAGAACGTACACAAACCCACTCACCCAGGAATTAGCACCCGAAGGGCCCAATTTGCTTGTTGGTAATGGGGGAAGTGACTGAAAGACAGCAGAGAGTCAAGCAAGGTCACTGTTCCCTCTCAGACCACTACCCCACTTATGGTGACATGGGTTTCCCTGTACCCTGCCCTGATGAATATCTAAAGCTCCACCCCTTACTATGTAACAGGTGCACCAAGACAAAAAAAAAAAAAAATATATATATATATATATGGCCCAAACAAAAGAACAGATCAAAGCTCCAAAAAATAGAACTAAGCAAGGAAGGAACAGCCAACATATCCGGTGCACTGGTAATTGGGATGCTCACAGAAATGGTTTAGTATGGTTACAAAATTAAGGAAGAAGTGAAGGCTATGAAAAGTGAGATTAAGGAAAATGCACAGGAAACCAACAGTGACGGGAAGGAAACCAGGACTCAAATCAACAATTTGGAGCAGAAGGAAGAAATAAACATTCAACCAGAACAGAATGAAGAAACAAGAATTCAAAAAAATGAGGAGAGGCTTAGGAACCTCTGGGACAACTTCAATCGTTCCAACATCCAAATCATAGGGATGCCCGAAGGAGGAGAGGAAGGGCAAGAAATTGAAAACTTATTTGAACAAATAATGAAGGAAAACTTCCCTAATCTGTCAAAGGAAATAGACTTCCAGGAAGTCCAGGAAGCTCAGAGAGTCCCAAAGAAGGTGGACCCAAGGAGGAACACACCAAGGCACATCATAATTACATTAGCCAAGATTAAAATGAAGGAGAGAATCCTAGAAGCAGCAAGAGATAAGGAGACGGTCACCTACAAAGGAGTTCCCATCAGACTGTCAGCTGATTTCTCAAAAGAAACCTTGCAGGCAAGAAGGGGCTGGAAAGAAGTATTCCAAGTCATGAAAGGCAAGGACCTACATTCAAGATTACTCTATCCAGCAAAGCTATCATTTAGAATGGAAGGGCAGATAAAGTGCTTCCCAGATAAGGTCAAGTTAAAGAAGTTCATCATCACCCAGGCCTTATTATATGAAATGTTAATGGGACTTATCTAAGAAAAAGAAGATCAAAACTATGAAGTGTAAAATGACAACAAATTCACAACTATCAATGAGCAAACCTAAAACAAAAACAAACTAAGCAAACATGCAGAACAGGAACAAAATCACAGAAATGGAGATCACATGGAGGGATATCAGTGGGTGGGGAAGACGGAA
>PVKM010021078.1:0-22847 GCA_004027735.1 Carollia perspicillata
CCACGCACCTAAGCCCACGGCAAACTCTCTGAGCCTCCTTAACAAACAGCCCCATAAAGCTGAACAAAAAGATAAGGAGGACGATAGGGAAGAAATTCCTATACATTTTTAAATACATTACTGTATTTTTAATAAGACCCATTTTCCTATTTCTTGCAAGAGCATCTTTATCCGTTATAAGCTCTGGGTTTATATTAAAAAATGTGTTGGATGTTGGTTAATGAGAAGGTATACATTCTTTTGCAGAAGAGAGACACTGGAAATTTAATCATTACTTTTGAAACAGGCCTGCTCCGAGGGAAAGTGAAATAGTCTTATTTTTCTAAGCAGTGTAAAAATTGTAAAGGAAACCATCAAAGAGGGATGTGAAGTTTCTAAATATTGAACACACAGACATTCTCTTTGCAAAGTAAAAAAATGACACAGTGTAAAGATGGCAAAATTTATAAAGAGCGTAAAATGACATTTGGTGAAAAATATGTGTCCCACTTATCTCTGATCCTTAGTTGCCGCGTCCTCCCGCCCCTCAGAGGACAGCCATTCTCAGCAGGCATGTGTGTGTCCTTTCAGAGATATCTCAGGCATGTACAATGCAAATGAACATTGTAACCAAATGGGAGCATCTACACACTGGCCTGACCTTGCCGTTTTCACCAAACAACAGGGATTGGCAGTTAGTCTACGTCGGGGTGTGCAGTTCGGTCTCATTTTCTGCTGTTAGCTGTAGAGTTTCCACTGCATCAATATGCTGTAATTTACGAAGCCAGTCAACTTCTCATTGATGGATATTAAATTTGTTTCCGTCTTTGGCTACTACTTATAATAATATTTATATGGCGTAACTGAGACAAAGAGTACGTGCATATAAAATTTCTTTTCTCCTTTTTTTAAAAAAATATTTTATTTATTTTTAGAGAGGGGGAAGGGAAGGAGAAAGAGTGGGAGAGAAACATCAATGTGTGGTTGCCTCTCATGTGTCCCCCACTGGGGACCTGGCCTGCAACCCAGGCATGGGCCCTGACTGGGAATCGAACCGGCGATCCTTTGCTTCACAGGCCCGTGCTCAATCCACTGAGCTTCACCAGCCAGGGCCACATGTAAAATTTTGATATCTCCAATTGCCCTCCAAAGAGGTAACAATTTACCCTCTAACCGTGTTCAAGAGTGCTTGTTGTCCGTTAGACACTGTGAATTATAAAAAAAAAAAAATGCAGTAACCTCCTAATTACTTTCCTGATGGGAATGGTAATTGTAAAGGAAGGCAGAGAGAGCATGGGTAATGAAATCCATAGAAAGCACCCAAATCCTGTTAGAACTGGTAACCCTTCCTCTGCACTACTCCTGCCTCTGGGCATTTACCAGGAGCTAAAGAGGCAGCTGTCCCCTTCCTGGTCCTCTCACCACGTCCGTCACAGCTTTGGCACAGACGTGATGTGAAATAATGTGCGTGAAAATGATTTAATGCAAAGCTCTACAGATTTGTCATTTATTATAATTAGTATTTGCTTTATGCATACAAGTCCTGGGTCTAAATGACACCAATTTCGGCGCCCACGTGTAATCAGTTGGAAATCAGATAAACGTAGAAGTGGAAGTAAAAACTTTGTGACAGCTTCTGACCTTGATTTTCAAGCCCCAAGTGCGTTAGATGTTGAAGGAGCTGGGTAGTAGGGGCTGGGGCGTAGTTCCAGCTAGACAAATGTGGGCGGGCTCCAAGGTCTCGGGCACCGTGTGAGGCAGTCAAGTCTGAGACGGGAAACTGAGCAGAAGGCAGTAACC
Organism: Carollia perspicillata; assembly: GCA_004027735.1. Lineage (NCBI taxonomy): Eukaryota > Metazoa > Chordata > Mammalia > Chiroptera > Phyllostomidae > Carollia > Carollia perspicillata. Next base: position 1,780 of record PVKM010021078.1, read on the forward strand.
GCTGGCACTGATTTATTGGTCCAAGGGAACCCGCAGCACCTCGTATTTTAGGGAGTGGAGAATTTCATGTGGGTGAATTTTGCACATAAAAGAAACGCCGAGCACAAAACTTGAAAAAGGTTTGAACACATGCGTACGAAAGACTTCCTGAAATGTTAGGCGTTTTTCTGTTTTTTTAAAGAAGACAACGGCCGTGCTGCAGCCTGTCGTCGGCAGCTCAGGGCAGCCCTTCCGAAGGGCTCTCGGTAGCACAGGAGGCCATCGCTCAGTGTTCCCATCTCGGTGTTTCTGTTTTGCCCCGCTGTTGCCCTGGTGTTTTTCTGATATTAAAAACAGGCTGTTAGTGCCTTAGCAGTCCCTTCTCTCCTTCCTAGTGCTGTCGTGTTCATCGCTGACGTCCTTGGGTCATTCCTCCACCCTGCAGCTCAAATAGCATGAAATATAATAAGGAAGAAAGGAAGAAAGGAGAGAGCAAAAGAACTTCGTAGTTCCACCTCTCCCAACACCCATCAGTTCTCAGAACAAAAAACCATAAATAAGAGAAAAAACTTCTCTAGTTTTCTGCACCCAAACATCATACGCTCTCACGTGTACGAGGTGCTCAGTGAAGTTTGGATAATGAAATACCCGGTCATCCAGCCCCTTGTGGGGGATCCCAGGGGAACCCAGCTTTGGCCCCAGGCCCAGCCATAACCAGCTTTATGTCTCTCTCTTTCTCTTTTTTAAAAAAATATATTATTTTACTTTATTTTTATTTTTCAATCACAGCTGACATTCAGTATTATTTTAGTTTCAGGTGTACAGTGTGGTGTGAGATATATATATATATAATCTATAATTGTATAGATTATATAATATATAATCATACATAATTGTATAGATATATAATATATCATCGTATATATATACGAATTACAGAGCGATCCCCTCAATAAGTCTGGCACCCACCTGACACCAGACACAGTTATTACAATGTTACCGCATTCTGTCATGTGTAATACACACTTCTTTGCCCAAATTCTTGAGGGAAAAATAAGGATGTGCATTATCCATGGGCAGCACCTCAACATGGGTGCACGTTATACACAGCCTAATTTGGCATATTCCACGCCGAGATGCTCTTTTCATCCAGCATTCTCTACGGGTCAATAAATAAAAGATTTGACAGCACCAGGGCTTGGCAGAGGTGTGGGGAAGGGGCTGTTTTCGTCTGCTGCCAGTGGGAACGCACAGCAGCTTAGCTCCCTGGGAAAGGAACTCCGCGCCGCCTACTGAACATTAGCCTGCAGGCGCAGCATGGCCGACAATCCCGCCGCTCATGCCCTTTTCAGAGGAAAACGCACGTGTGTCCTGTGTGAAGATGCAGGTGGTGACGTGCTTTATTTATTTTTTTATTTGAGAAAAAATCGAAAACAAGTTAAACGACCTTCCATAGGGGATGGCCAATCAATCGATGGTATAAATTCATGCCATTGAGGACCACACAGCAGCTGGTTAGATCAACCCAGATTGAAATCTACTCCAGGGACCGGGTGCTTAAATGCAGGGCTGGGATTTATGGTCAGAACGAACTTTATGTTTTCTAGTACTTTGTCTTCGACTTCATTGGGCCCCAAGTGCACCTTTTTGACAAGATCATCAAAATCTCCGTAAGTATATCATTGGTGGGAGGAGGAGGGTGAGGGGAGGGATTCTAGGCATTGGGAACCTTCCAGGGCAGCTCAGCCTGCTTAGGGGAGAACAGAGTCAGGAGGGTGAGTGTGAGCTGGTGAGTTTGAAACCAAGAGGGTAGAACTTGAAATAACCAGAACAGAGGAGTTTGGGAAGGGCAGCCTTTTCGAGAAAATCTATGCTTGTTGGAAGCAAGATGTAATCCACTATTGGGCCATCATGAATTGAATCGTGTAGCTTACTAATGTGAAAAATACGCTTTGAATGACAATGGATTGCCTTTGTGAGTTGGCTTCTATCTTTTTAATGTATCAGATGTTAATGTTTCTCTCTTAGATTGATATCTACACTAATGATAATTCCTCTCCTAGTCAGTTATACACAGAGAAATGGAAAGAAAGAATTAGGGAGGAACCAAATATATCAGAGGATCAGAAGATGTATATAATTTTGAGCAAGTGGTTACCATTTGGCTTCTTAATAGTACTTGCCATTGAGTGTAGACCTCCAGACCTACCCACGGGGGACTGAGTTGGCTGCAGAGACCCTTCCTCAGCCCTGGCAGGTGAATTTCTACCCCCACAGATCGCGTCTGAGGAGTAGAGACAGAGAGAGCTTTCTGGTCCGGTCAGGTGACTCATCCAGGCTGGCCCATCACCTGGAGGACAGCAGTGGGAAGGGCAAGTGCCCACGCTGGAGCTGTACTAGTCCACAAGAGAGAATGCAAACAGAATCACTCCCGACCTCACACCAGTGTAAGGGGCAGAGGTCAGTGGGCGACAGGTGGCATCTGTCTCACCAGTCTGAGAAACTGCAGCTTCTCGCACAGAGAGGATAGTGGGGATGTTCATGCCTAAAAAGGGTGGGGTGGGGGTTGCAGGGTGCGGGCTCTCTTCCAGATGGTCCTCAAAGGACAGAATTCCTACTTTATGCACCAACGTAAGATGTGTGGGGAACGAGGGAATGTTTTTCTAACAGTGACACCAACTCTAATGAGAGTTGCAAAGGTGGTGAAACTTAAGACTTCCTTGTCCGTCGTTATCGTTCACTCATCTATATTTTAATATTATGTTACACATGTGTGTATATATATATTTACATATAACCTGTTATATATCAGTCTTGTATGAGACTTAGGCAGTACTGGAAATTATGACATTATCTTTCCCAAGGGCACTTGAAGAATGTGACTCTTGAAGAATGAAAAGTCATCAAGAGCCAAACATTCTTCATGTTTAAATTTCAGGCATGATGACAAGTGGTGCAGATGATATTTCGGGACCTGGGACATTGCCCAGGACTTGGTTACATTGCATAGCTCAGGCAACGACCTGTTTGTGAGATTGGCTTTATAGCAGGCTCCCAAGGGATCTCTAAGCTTACAGATAAACAGTCAATTGCTAGACTTTTATTCTGTGTCATCGACAAGGTCATGACTCCCCGTGGGGCAAGTGGGTTTTTAGACAGAGGACCAAAGCTGGTAGTGCCCATCTATGGTCTTCTAACTTAGAAGACGATCTTTGGTCTCCATAAATGACCCTTTGGGACAGAGACCAAAAGTATTAAAGGGAAAACTTCCCTCAAGGGGGAGTATTTGATACAAATTTTGTGCTTGTTCATGAACTGTCAGTCAGCATGCCCAGAATAAAATCAACGTGGGAGAAGAAGGAGGGAGTGCCGTAAGCAGGTGCTATTGGGACAGACCGCTGTAGCAGACCCTGGTGGTGCCAAAGACCATCTTTCCTCCACAGTGGTCCCAGGCACGCGGGCTGACCCACACTCTGTGTGTCAGGTGCCCAGGAGTTCTGCTCATCTCATGCTTGCCCGCCCCCGTTGCTTGGTGCTCGCCCTAGGTGGACGATCTGAGGAGGCCTCCTGTGTTATTTAAAGATCTGTTTGAGGCTCTTGCATCCCATCACGTCCACTGGGACCCAGATGCCTTTGACCTGAGAATAGCTTGAGTCAGCCTTGTGTTCTTGCTGGGGCCTTTGGGAAGCCACATTAGCAACTGCAACCCTGGCGGGACTGGACTGAGCTTGGTGAGTGTGGCCTTAAATAGCTGCTTGGCTCGGGCCAGCTGCCCTTGCTTCCCCTCGGTTCTCTAACACCCTCGCAAAGTTCAGGCAAGGGAGCAAGAGTGGGAAGGGAGATGGGAAGGACTGTACGTCTTCATTCTTGAAGTCAATTGAATTCGTTTCTTACTGCCTCCACCAAAGGAGCTGTGTAGAAGCTACAACAGTCTCCCATTCATTCATCATTTGATTGGTCAATCATTCATTTGTTCACACAAAGTTAATCAGATACCTATTATGAACAAGGCCATATGGTGGGTAGAAGAGAGTAGGAAACTGTCCTTGATTCAAGGGATTAACAGGATTTTATGATTAGGAGAAAATTTAGAGATCATCTAGTCTAACTTCCAGTCAGTCCAGGAATTCTCATCTACAACCTCCATGACATGAGGTTCTCAGGCTCTACTTGATTACATCCATTGATGGTGTGGTCACTACTTCTCAGAAAGCCCATTCCATTGCTGAGAAGTTCTGTTATAACAGTTGTCCTTATGGTGAGCTAAAATCTCTCTTCCCGTTGCTCAGGAGCCACACTGGAAACCTACCCCCTCTTCTAGATGGAAGTATTTCCAAGAGCGAAAGACATTTAACTTACTGTTGCCCTTCCTCCACATCCCCGTTTTTCTCTTTTCCGGGTTAAAGGTTAAACTCCTCCCGGGTCTTTAGCAGTGTCTCACACAATGTTGTTTCTGAGTCCAGGGCCAGCTCTGACACTTTCCTTTAGAACTTAGCTCATCTTACAGTATCAGCATCAAAATGTACCACTGTAACCAGCCAGGCACTCTGCTGTCTTCTGGTTAGACAAAATATTGAGGATGGCTGTCTCCCTTGTTTGACTCTTGTACATGTCCAAAACTTCTCAAAGAAATATGTGATGAATTGTCTGAGAAAGTGTGAGCAAAATACTGTGGGAGTTTAGGGGAGAAAGGGAATACTTTTAGCTGTGGGGGATCAGGGAGGGCTGCTTGGAGGTGGCAATGTTTGCTCTAGGCATTGAAGGATGGGTAAAGTTTCCACAGGCAAAGGTGGGTGTTTACGGGTTGGCTGCATTTTTGCTAAATGAACTTTTGTTTGTCTAAATCCCTTTTGGGTAGTGGGATTTGTTAGGTGCCCTTCAGTAGAGGACTGGCTGAAAACCTGCTAGGAGACGGAGGCACTCCTGGACACCCTTTACAGTCCTGCATTTTGGTGACTGTTTTGAAATGTCACCGTGCTTCAGAGGAGAGTAAAGGCCAGGCAAGGCTCAAGACCTAGCATGTGCTTCGAAGGCTCAGAAACCCATTTCACAAGCTTATCCTCGGAAAGAAACATCGTTCGCTGGACTCACTGCTCTGTCTCACCTCAGGTTTTTCACCACAAGCTGATAGGAAGCATCCTGATTGGCGCCTTCAAAGTGGACCTGGGCACGGTGTACAACCAGCCTGGTAAGAAAGCTCCCGGAATCTCCTCCTCTTCTCCGGCGGGCCCCGCCCGGAGGTCAGCTCAGTGGTGCGCTCACCCGTTCAGCCATCCCTTCCACAGCCCTGAGCACCAGTTAAGGGAAGTTGACTGAAGACATGGCTCTTTTCCTCAGTTTAGGAGCCCATGGTAAAATTATCTTGTATGGCCATACTTCTGAGCAGTTTTTTTATTACCACAAATTCTGTCTAAATTAGTGCGGTGAGATATCATCAATATCGACAGGAAAGTATAGAAGTTAAGAATATGGACTCTGGAGCCAGACTGTCAGGGTTCAAATTCTACTCTGCTCTCTGCTAGCTGTGCATCCTTGGTCAAGTGACTTCACTTCTCTGTGCCTCAGTCTCCCCATCTTAAGAGATGGGGATAAAACAGCACTTTCCTCACAGGGTTTTTGGTGGGGATTAGGTTAGTAAATATATATAAAGTGCTTAGTATAGGACCCAGCGGAGAACAATGGCTGCGGATATTGCATGCCATGTAAGGATCTGTTATAAATCATCATTATTATCCCTGATTTATAAGAAATGAAACTCAGAGAAGTTAGGTAATTTGTCCAAGGTCAAGGTCTAATTAGTAATAAGGCCAACCACAAATGTAGATATTCTCATGAAAATCCTCATCTCGTCAATGGTGATTCAGAATCACGTGACCGAGGGTCCAGGTCCTGTGAATTTGAAGAAGCTCTGCAGATTCGATTGGGATTAGTGTCTCCTCAGCTCCTTTACCGTCTGTGGTCTGTATTGCCTGCTCTGAGAATTCCTTTGTATGGATAAGCCAGAAGCATAGATTTTTGTATGAGATTTGATGTTTGGACACACAGTGTAAGGCAAACCAAAAACCAAAAAAATCCACGAGCCACATTTATAGCCTGTGAAATAATGCGTGACTTCTACGCTCCATTAATGTCATCCTATCCCATCAAAGCTAGAATCCTGGCTAGGGAATTTCCACCAGGCTGAAGGCTGGTTGCAGAAAACGATGGAGAACAGGATGGGAAGTGAAGGAGAGGAGGGCAAGGGGGAGAGGGAGGCACCATGAGACTTGGAAGTAGCCCAGGTGAGCTACCCCCTCCGTGGAGTGTGGGGGACCTTGGGTGTGGGAGGGAGGAGAACTGGGTGGAGCTGTTGGGTCCACCTGTGCAGGACACCTGAGCTGTCAGGACGCTTTTACAGGTCATCAGTTCTGTGACAAGTGGGCCCTGCTCACAGACCCTGGTGACATCAGGACTGGCACGAAGGGGTACCTGAAGTGTGACATCAGCGTGATCGGGAAGGGCGACGTCCTAAAGACCAACCCGAAAACCCCCGATGCTGAGGAGCAAATAGAAAAGTGAGACAGACGCTTGCAGGACTCTGCACCGGAAGTGATGCATCCCAGTCTCCATGTCTCTTCCCCCCCACCCCCGTCCTTATGGGCACATGAGAACGGCCACGGGCATGGCTTGTCCACCTGGGATTCTGCTCTGTCGGAGGCACCACGCTGTGTCTTACCAAAGGCGTAACTATCCACTGGGCAATAGGCTTCTAAGACAAGAAAATCCTGTCTTCCTATAACAACCTATAATGACAAGCTATTGCTGAGCTTCTCTGACTTATTTGAATTTAGCTGATTTTCCATTGAAGGAGTTATAATTTCGAACACTGGTTTGTAAAATGGGAAGACAATGAACCTCTTTTAAGGTGCAGTGTGGGCGGCAGTGTTTATTCCATTATTGTAGGACGTAAATGAGTCTGCATTCACTCTAATCATACCCTTCGCTGTCATGAAAGTAGGAAGGAAATTCATTTTAGCATAGATCCTGATCATTTCAGATTTTTTCATGTATCAGGGTCCTTCTTTATGCTTCCAAATTGATTCCAACTTTTCTCTCTGTCCTTTCAAGTGAGAGCGCCTTTTCATTTTTGGTTGTTGTTTTTCTCCCCCTTGAAGGAACCTTTTGATCCCTCAAGGGTTTCCGTCAGAGAGACCCTGGGCCAGATTCTACGTGAGGCTGTACAGAGCAGAAGGGCTGCCCAAAATGAACTCCAGCATCATGGCGAATGTCACCAAAGCATTTGTGGGTGACAGTAAGGACCTCGTGGATCCCTTCGTGGAGGTCTCCTTTGCTGGGCAGATGGTGAGGAACTGCTGTCACTCATAGTGGTAGGCCTGGGCCAGCACCCTGCCCTTTGCCCGGGACATTTCTAGTCAAGTGAAATTAAGTGAAAAACAAACTTAGGAAGTGCTTGAGAAACAAAGCTAACCACCAAGAAGCACAGAGTCACCTGGCAAGACAGAAGGGACGGGTTGCTCACTCACTGTGCCCTGGAGAGCACAGAGAGGAACCATGGGGGACCACAGCTGAGGACCCAGGCCCTTACCCAGGCCCCAGGCCCTGCAGAATTACCCCCCTCCTCCCAGGCTGCTGCACTGTCTGCCCAGGCAGTTTTTGTCCTGGTGAGTCTGGGCATCCCTGTTCCCAGCGACTCCCTGCTCAAGAGCCATTGAAAGGACCAGGGCCTGGGCACATAGCCCGGGATCAGTCCTGGGGGGATGGACTTAGAAGTTTCAGTTGACACACATATTGTCTCTGCCCTTAAACATATGTCTACCCTGGCCCCTCCACTTGGCAGGGTGAACCCTGGTATTTTTGACTTGGACTGCCTTGGCGGTCATATAGGACATCACCTCCATTTCATGATGAGGACACTGAGGTCCGCACTGGGGAAGTGATTTGCACAGATTCCTACTTTTATAGAACAGTGAATTAGAGTTAGGGTCTAACTCTAATCTGCCGTGTTCCTGGAGGTGCATGGTACAACTCCTGTTCATAACACAGGTGTGAGTTTCACCCGCGTCCCAGTGTGATGATGAGAACTTCCGGAGGGCAGAGCCTGGGATGTGCTCACTTTGCCCCCAATGCCTAGCTGGGTGTCTGGCGCAGAGTAGGACATCAGTAATGTTCGCTGTGTGTAACTGATTCTCACAGGTGTCGGGTGGAAGAAGGTTCATCGTTTTTAACAATTCACTTTATATTCTCAGTGGATTTGATGGGTTTTCTTGGGTCAGTCAAGGGCCTGATTCATTTTGCATCCTCCTGGCTTTGTTTTCAGGGGCGAACCACGGTGCAGAAGAACTGTGCCAATCCCGTGTGGCACGAGCAGGTGGTCTTCAAGGAGATGTTCCCTCCCTTGTGTCGGAGGGTGAAAATCCAGGTGTGGGATGAAGGCAGCATGAACGATGTAGCACTGGCAACCCATTTCATAGACCTGAAGAAAATCTCCAATGAACAGGATGGAGATAAAGGTAAAGCCCTACATGTCTCGCTTGGACATAGGGCCTTGGAATGATTGATTTGGAGCCCTCATCCTTCAAATGGGAGGCTTGGAGCACGCACTGTGTTAGGCCCCTTCCATGTTCTGTGTGGTCTCTGGCTTGGGTTGGTTCAGGGCAGTGGATGGATCCGGACTCTGGGAGCCAGGAGGCTGGGTCCCCATCCCAGATCTTTCAAGAGCATACCTATGTGTCCTTGAGGCCATCACTCCCTCTCTCTGGGCCTTAGGTTTAAGTATTTGGAGTAGATTGGAGATGGGCAAACTATGGGCCACAGGCCACATGTGGCCTGCCATGTATTTTTGTGTGGCTCATAAGCTAAAAATGGTTTTTACATGTTTAAATGATCCCCCAAAAGTGTGTCCCCAACTGACTCCTGGGAACGGGAACCACGAGCAGTGCAGGGGGGCACCACTTACAGTACACTCAGAGGGCCCAGGAGGGAGTAAGGCCCCAGCTCGTTCACCGAGCCTGCTGAAAGAGCGTCTACCCAGGGCAAAGCTCCTTCTTCACAAAACCAAAACCAGTAGGCGATGACTCTCTAACTATCCCAACAACCACCCCCTTCCATTAAATCCAAGGCAGTCTTCCTCTGCACGACAAATCTGAGCTAACCGATGTATATCTTTGCACGTGTGTGTGTGTACATATGCACATGCATACCGAAGGCTTGGCATAAGCAGAGATCAAGATTGCATTCTCATGCCCCTCGCAGAGCGGCGCCATTGGAAGGCCTTCATAAGTATCTGCTGCTTAACTCTTTGTACCGTGGAAGGGTTTGCACAGGACTGCTTAATGCAGAAAGCACGCTCTGCCTGTCTACAGGATTTCTCCACGAAAAGTGAGCGTGTTTCACCCACAGCTTTCCAGGAACCGCTTGATGGAGTTCTGGGAGATGTATAAGAGTGTTTGAAAAGTAGACACTAGGGGCCATAAAATCTTTCTGCTCTTTTTAACACAATACCTCTGCTTCTTACAACTGACTCAACAGAAGGATGTACTCTAGACCCTGGGGCTATGGGGGAAGGGTGAGGAAACATTTAGGTACAAAACTATTACCAGTAAATGGAAATATTTACTTGTCAACAATGGGGGGCTTGCTAAGCAAATTATGATATGTATGTTTACTAAGAGCAATGGCTAATGTTCTTCAGCTCTTCCTAAGGGCCTGCGAGAAGCACTTAATAGATATTATCCCCTTTAATCCTGACAGGTGAGCCGAGTGCCTTCATTTCACAGATGGGGAAGTGGAGGCATAGGGAAGTTATCACACCTGCCTGGCAAAATGGAACGTTCTGTTGCCAAGGAGACGTTTGCATAGATACTGTGTATTTTCCCAGACACTATGTATTAAGAAAGAAAAATACTTATGTTAATAGTAAATTACAGTCATGAGGTTTTTTTTTCAGCTTTATGTTTAGAGCAGATCATAGGGCGTTTTCTTCTCTCAGTCTCCACTACCATTACCCTGGGCGCCATCCACATCTTCAGTCTTGGTGATGATGTGGTCCCCAGTCCAGTCTGCCCACATCCATTCTTATACCCATTCATGCAGCAGCCAGACCGATCTTAAAACACACATCTGACTATGTTTTATCTTTACTGAAGACCCTCTGAAACACTCCCATGATTTCTAGCCTAAGGACCTCATCGAGGCCTTCAGACCCATCCGTCTCTCCCAGTCGTCTCTTGCAGCCAGCCACGGTGGCTTTCTCGTTCAGCTTCTTCTGTCTCCAAGCTCCTTTCCAGAGACCTCTGCTGTTCCCTCTGCCTAGAAATCTCTCTTTTCTCTCTCTGCCTAACTCCTCTCCATGCTACGTCAGCCTGTTATTTGTTCTTGGAGCACCAGGGATATCTCCTTCATAGTGTCTATAATGTCAATATTTGTTTAATGTTCGTATCTGCTTCGATCTCCACTGAACTCTATGTTAAGAGCCTAGCATGTTAGGAGTCAGTAAACATTTGATGAATGAATGAACAGACAAGGATGCATAGCAACATTCATAATATTATTTCAACTGTGAACAAGGATAAACATCTGCATGGAAGAAAGACTAGGAAGAAGTATAGCAAAAGGGTAGTTATGGTTGTCTATTGTGATACAAATATCCTGTCAATATTTTCTCATCTTATTTGTGTGTTCTACATCTCTAAGTGAATGTGTACGACTTTCATAAAGTAAAACATAATCAATTTGCAAGCATAACCAGGCAAAAGTTAAAGTCTGGGATCTTCCTAGGCTTCCTGCCTACCTTCGGGCCCGCCTGGATTAACCTGTACGGCTCACCCAGGAACCACAGCCTGATGGACGATCACCAGGAACTGAATGAAGGCTTTGGCGAAGGCGTGTCGTTCAGGGGCCGAATTTTGGTAGAAATTGCTGTGGAAATCCTCTCGGGAGGGGCGCAGGAGTCTAGATTTTCCAAGGCGCTCAAGGACCTCAAGCTGTCTTCGAAAGACAAAGACTCGAAATCTTCCAAAGGCTCGAATAAGGACAAGGGTGACAAAACTGATGATGCGAAACCCCAGCAGGCTTCAGACAAAACCAACTCCACCGATGTCGAGGTGGAACCTTTTGATATACCCCCAGAGGTAAGCGGGTGCCCGGCTTCACCGCACACACCTATGAGGGGAGCCCAGAGCAGAGCAGCACCTGCCGCGGGTCCCCAAAGGCCTGCGGAGGTCTCGCTCCCCCTGCGAATGTGGGCTGGCTAAGCCCCGTTTTCCGGGGCAGATCTTCTGTCTCTTCCTGCACACAGCACAGCCATCTGCCGGTGACAAATCCCTTCAGCGTCCCCCCAGACACAATTCCCATAGAAACCAAAGTAATGGAGAAATAGAAGTTCTCTGGAGAAGCCGGTGAGAGTGGGTGGTGGGGTGATCGGCTGAACTGTCTCTGTGGCCCAGTTTTGTTCCAGCTTGGTTATTATGCTCTGGACGCGAGGTAATGCGGGAGGAGGGGTGAAAAGGGGGAAGAGTGGGCGACAGGCTGGGACACGGGAGACTGAGAAACCTATTGCTCCGCCCCCAGCCCGTGGGGAGATCAACTCAAGGGAATGCTCACCTTTGCTTGTTGCTCGGCATCAAGCACATTAGCATTTTCCAGCCTGGTTCTGTTCCCGGAAAGAGATCTGGGCTCCGAGATGAGCACAAACTGCGAATAACCTCTCAACTGTTTAGTTCAGCAACAGCAGTTTGTACTTTAAGCAAATGGGAGAACTTTATGTTTTGTTGCGAGGAGGGGTGGGTGGATTCCAGGTCTCAGCTTGGATGATTCTGCCTCTGCGAGCGTGTATCTCAGGTCAACCAGACAGTCATTTCAGGTGGGGGAGGGAGGTGACGGCTGACCTCCCAGAGCTGCCCATTCCTCGGAAAGACTAGACAGACTGATGGATTGTAGTGTGGGTCACCTTAGCCTTGGAGGGCCCACTGATTTTTCCTGCTGGGATCTAATGAATCTTAAGAAACTGTGGGGGAGAGGTTGGAGCACATAGCTGGAAATCTTGGGGGTTGCTTTTATTCATGGCTCTGATAGTAATAAGACCTCCTTGTGTTTCAGTTTACTCATCAACAAAATGGGGTAGTAGCAGCCCCTCTGTGATAGGTGTCTCCTGGGGGTAAGTGAGGAACGCCTGTGAAATGGTCAGCAGAGTTCTTAGCACACAGATGTACACGTTTGCCGTTGTCGTTACCGATGTTGCTATGGTTTGCTCCCACCACCAGGGGGCAGCTATTCAGAGCTCTCCACTCCCTTGTCTGTGACTTAGTTTGGGTGTTTTGCCCACCTCCCCAGCTCTCCCCTTTGAAGTTACATGTTGGGAGATATTCTCCGGAAATGTGTACTGTCATTTTGTTGTAAAACTGGCACAGCCTTGATGTGGTTGTGTGTATGTGTATTTCTTCAGAGAATATGTCAAGGTTGGAAACTTGACTTTTTTGGACTTTGCCAGAAATTGTGGGCAGTTTAGTAGCCACCCAAGTGAATATCCCCTATATATGACCTCGTGTCAATCCCTTCTGCTGTCCGGACTGGCCATTCTTTCCTGAACAGGGATTGCCCAGTAGAAAGGGGCTACAGATTTCCTTAACCCAAGTCAGTATCCCCAAGATATTTTGCTCAGGTCATCTGAAAAAGTAAATTCTAGCAGAAAGCAAGAGTGGCTGGGAATTCATGTAGAGTAGGGTGTACATTTTTCATCAAGGCCCGGGTGGGCCATGTTCTCTACTGTGTAGAAGGTAATAGGGGAGGGGGAAATTCAGGCATCACTCAAACCTTCTCTCTCTTCCCTCCTCTCCTCATCTTTGATTCGTGTTTATGGGCAGTGTTTTTGCAAATTATCCCAACATTTAGCAGTTAATAACAACACACATTTATTTTCCTTGTGGTGAGGAATTTGGGAATAACTTAGCTTGGTGGTTCTTGCTCAGAATCTCTATGAGGTCTCAGTCAAAATGTTGGTAGGGCCCCAGCTACTGTGGCTCAGTGGGTTGAGTGCTGGCCCATGAACCAAAAGGTCACCGGTTCGATTCCCAGGCAGGACACATGCCTGGGTTGCAGGCCAGGTCTTCAGTAGGGGGCACGTAAGAGGCAGGCAATTGATGTTTCTCTAGCACGTTGATCTTTCTCTCTCGCTTCCCTTCTCTCTAAAAGTAAGTAAATAGAATCTTTTAAAAAATGCTGGTAGGGGCTGCAGTCATCAGGAGGTTGACCAGAGCTGCTCGACCTCCAAGATGGTGCTCTGACATCACCCAGGGTCCACCAGCTGGGAAGCAGCAGAGTCGGAATTCAGAGAGGGTTTGTCTGGCTATGGAGCCTACTGTTGCCCTTCCAGGCCACGGAGCCTGCGTTCCCTCCAGGTCTCTGAGTAACTTTTACCCTCCTCCCAGAGAGTAAACCTGGCTTGGGGCAGGTGAGATAAGTGGCCGGTTTACAGCCAGTGGATGCAGTGGCAGCAGGTGGGAGGGGTGTGTGCTCGGTGACTAAGGGCCCCCACAGGGCCCCCACCCTGTCCGGTGTTTTCTGGTCAACAGAGACGTTTCCTGCTGATGGGAGAACACAGGAGGCTGCCGTGGGAAGGAAGGGGTGACCTTCACCTAATGGTGTGGAAACCCTCTGGCTCTCTGAGCGTCAGGGTTTGTGGTTCTTGATTGAAAGGGGCTCTTAACCTCTGAGGCCACAGTCGCTTTAATCCTTAGAGCACTCTTATTGTTTTTTCCATGGAATATAATAAATCCAGCCACAAAGCCAGGAAGCACAGACTACAGGCTTCCAGCTCATTCGGCCTCTTTGCTCAGAATGTGGTGCAATGTCTCCGTGTCCCAGCCTGTTCCATGTTAATAGGAGTCATTTGTAAATAATTATATATTATCTTGGGATGGCTTCCATCTTGTGACCTGTGTGAAAGGTTGGTGTGAGTGGAGCCATTTTAAAGTGGAGTCAGGGGAAGAGCTTCCTACATCTCATTCCTTCCCTGAACCTCAGGAAAGTTTGAACTGGGCAAAATAACCTTTGGACTGGGCCAGAGCAGCACTGCCTCCCAGACAAATGTTTGTGGAGCTAGCAGGAAAGCAGACCTTTTCAGCACCAGGACTGAAAATGACAGATCTCCTGTAGACTCGGCAACCACCATGTGTAGCTAGACAGTAACTTAGGTTATTCACAGCAACAGAAATCCCTTCCTTCTGTGTATGTAATTATTTCCCTTCCCTTTGTCTTAAAAACCCTTGGCCTCCACCCTGTACTTGGAACACTTGTTGGGTTTCTGCCCGAATGAGGCTTCCCAAAGTTGCAATTCTTTTGGATCTCAAATAAGCGCTTGTTGCCCCTCACTTTGGCTTTTTATTTCTGGGTTAACACCTGCCACAGCCCAGTCTTTCAGAATGTAGGCTGTCTTTAACTTGCTGTGTGATCTTGGCAAGCCCCTGGCTCTCTCTGAGCTCTCGTTCATTCAGGTGAAAGGCGGAGGTTGGAGCAGATGAACTCTGGGGCCCTTTTCAATGTGAAAGCGATTTACATTGTTGTGCCTCTGGGGCCCGGACCCCTCAGAGCAGCAGCCACAGTGCACATAGCCCACGCTGGGTGCACTTGACCGGCCAATACTTGTGCGAGTGCCTGAACCTCCACCCCTTTAATCTGGGCTTTTTGTCATTTCTGGAAGTAAAGTCTGACTTTGAGTCAAGCACCAAGACATTGAGTTAATACATGTCAGAATTCAGAGAGGACTGGGTCTTTGTTCAGAATACTTGGGAAGGTTACTAACTCAACCGCAAGCTTTAGTATCCTCAGTCGCCTTATCTGTACAATGGGAGGGATCCAAATGTCGACCTCCCGAGGGTGTTCAGAGGAGCAGCTATAATGCATGTGACCCTCCTGTATAATCCATGAAACTGTGCTCAAATGCCCTGGTTTCATCCTGTGACTCTGAGTAGCTCATGTTTGGTTTTCTATTTTCTAAATGCCTGCCCACCCGAAGGCGATTCCCTGTCTCTGTTTCACAGCAGCATCTTGGAAAGATACATATGCCAAGCTTATCCTTTCAAGTTAAAAGGATGTCCATCAATAGACATTGGGTCAAGAAGGTGTGGTCGTGTATACAATGGAATATTACTTGGCTATAAAAAGGAATGTAATGTTACTATTTGTGATGACATGGATGAACCTAGAGGGTATCACACTAAGTAGAATAAATCAGACAGAGAAGGACAAAGACAAATACCATATAATTTCACTTTTATGTGGAATCCAAAGAACAAAATAAACAAACCAGCAAAATTGAAACACACTCATAGACACAGAGAACAAACTGATTGTTTCCAGAGAGGAAGGGGGTCGGAAGGCTGGGTGAAAACAGTGAAGGGGTTAAGAAGTACAAGTTGGCCGTTACAAAATTGTCATGGGATGTAAACCATGGCACAGGAAATATAGTCGATAATATTGTAATAACTGTGTATGGTGCCAGGTAGGTACTAGACTGCTCAGGGGAGTCTCTTCGTAAATTATATAAATCTCTAACCACCATGCTGTACACCTGAAACTAATATAAAATAATATTGAATGTCAACTGTAATTGAAACGTTAAAAACATAAATGTCAAAATAGAGATTTTTTATTGTAAGGTAGGAGCTCCGAAGATTGAGACTACATCATTTTGGATAAATAGCTGAATTTTGAGTGTGTGATTTGCAGGCCCTGGTTCCTGCTTCTCTGGCTAGTGAGGAAGCTATGTGCCATTTCAGGCTGACACTGAGACGCAAATGCCTGTAAAGTTCTCTGCACCAGGGTAGCCTCGGCCCCCTGGTGATCCACACACACACACCCAGGCCTGTCTCACACACACTTTCTCTTTCTATAGATTGTACCAGAAAAATATGAGGAATTTTTGCTCTTTGGAGCATTTTTTGAAGCTACCATGATTGACCGGAAGATTGGAGATAAACCCATTAGCTTCGAAGTTTCCATTGGTGAGTGCAGGCCAGCATAGCACCTGGCGTGTGGCCGGGGCTTTGCAACCATTCCTCGAGTGAGTGAGGGAGGGCCTTACCTGCAAATGACAGCGCTCAGAAAACAATGAATTATTCCTTCCTGCTCTTGTGTCACTACATAAGGGGTAGATTTATTTTCATACTTTAGAAAATATATTAAGAGTCCTGGCTGGTGTGGCTCAGTGGATTGAGTGCTGGCCTGCAAATCAAAGGGTCACTGGTTTGATTCCCAGTCCGGCACATGCCTGGGTTGCAGGCCAGGTCCCCAGTGTGTGGCACATGAGAGGCAACCACATATTGATGTTTCTCTTCCTCTCTTTCTTCCTCCCTTCCCCTCTGTAAAAATAAATAAATAAAATGTTTAAAAGTGTGTGTGTGTGTGTGTGTGTGTGTGGAGAGGGGGCGAGGGAGAGAGGGAGAGAGAGTTAGTTTGGATTCAGACAGATTTAGGTTACTAATCCTGGCTCCATTATCTGAGGCTCACTTAATTTCTCTGGGTCTGAGTTTCTTCATCTGTAAAATAGGAATGATGAGAACTTCTCATAGAGCTGTTACAGGGGTTCGGTGGGTCAGTGCAGGCAAAGGGCATGCATAGAGTAGGAGCTGTTATTATAACTCCTGCAGTCTTCCTGGGCTGATGCACAAACCCGTCCTAAGAAAGGCCATTTCATCCCAGAAGGCCTCGATTCACATTTGGGAAGCCCTGCTGCAAAGAAAAGAAGGGAGATGGAATGCAGTTAATTTGTAACTTTTTTTTTAACAAATGAGAACATAGCATGGATGTCCATGTTGGCTCATTGTCACTGTCAGTCTTATTTTTTGGTCTGACCCAGCTCTTCCCACCTGCATAATGAGAGCTAATTTCTGTGCCCTGGGAGGACGTGAACTTGCATCTCTTGTGTCAAGCAGCCTGATTCTGCTTGCTGACTGACACCTGGCCCCTCTCCCCTTGCTGCTTCCTCTGCAGGTAATTTTGGGAACTTGATTGATGGAGGGTCCCATCACGGGAGTAAGAAGAAGTCAGCGGAATCAGCAGAAGAAGACACCCTTCCGCTGCTGCATGAAGGAGAAAGGGGCGCGGCCCCCGAGGCGGCCGTCCCTATGGTCTCCACCACTCGCCCCGAGAAGCCACTTGTGACAGAAGGGAACAGGTAGGAGGCACGGCAGGAGCAACAGTTGCTGACGGTGGGAGTCTCACCAGCTCCTGGCAGTGTTAGTTTCAGTTCTTCCCCCAAACCAGAAACATTACCGTTGTGCATTTCAGTTATGGGAGTTGCCCATAAATCTGGGCAGCACGGTAAGTACCACTTGACCGAGCCCTTAGTGACACGTCTGTAATTCCTGTCAGGGCAGAGCAATGAGGACGGGCGGTACGACCAGATCTGTCGCTCCCTTTATTCTATAACTATGCTGCGTAGTGGGGTAGGAGGGTCAGAATTTAATATTGGAATCCAAATCCTGTTAACAGTTACTATATTCATCTGAACTTGAAGCTGTTATGTAAACTCAATTTACTGGCATTATTAAGTACAGCATTTCTTATTTTATTTTGCCACAGTCCAATGGAAGAACTAAAAAAAACCAAAACAATTGCTAGCTGCCAGAAAAGACTATTTCAGAAAACAGCGGGGGCACCTGTGTGTATCCTCACTGACCTTGACTCCATGTAAAATTTCAACATGCTAAGAGAAGTGAAATGACAGAATTCTGTTTTAAGAAGGGGGTTCAATCACCAACCAAGTGACTTAGGAGGAGGGGGGCCACGCGTAGTGAGGTCCTCTGTGTCCGAGCCTCGTGCTGTGAATCAAAACGTCACCGTCTGCACGGATTCTCGAAAGGGAACACTGCTTCTCACGGACGAGCCGGGAGACTGGACCCACCTCACTGGTGGGCTCCTCCGTCTGCTCTGCTCCACCAGACCCTTGCTCTGGGCACGGGCGCATGGCTCCTGACCACGGCTAGGCAGACACGGGCTCACAGTCTCTTTCCCCAGACGGCCTCCTTTCCTGAGCAGCAGGTCCAGACCCCTCCCCCTGCGGCTCCCGTGCATCATTCCCGGGCTCCGTGTGGGCACAGACAAGGTTGCTTCTCTCCCCGTCTTTCCCAGCTCACAGGCTGACCCTGCACCCTCCGAGTCCTTGGAACTGCAAATCGTCCGTTGTTCTCCTTTTCCTTCCTGCCCACATCCACCCAGAGATAAAGCTGGGTTGATTCTAGATCTTAAGAATTGCTCCTGTCTGTTGCCATTTCTTTCATCCTGGCGGTCGGCGTCTTTGTCTGGATTATTTTAAAAACCTTTCACCTGTCTTGGATGTTCAAGAAATTTACCAGACTGTCTATCTGAACCAGTGGCTCCCCTAATTGGCACCATCCTTTGGCTGCTGGTGGCTTATCAGGATGAATTTCAGAGGCCGTGACTCGGGTTTTCAATCCCCATCTGCTTCTCTACCTTCGTCTCCAGCCACCCCTGCCCAGACTCCACCTCTCCTCCAGCCCTGCAGTGGCCCTGGCCGTGCCCCAGACTGCTGCTTCTGGTCCTTTCAGACCTGCCCTCCCCTTTGCCAGGCAACAGACCCCCTCAGAACTGCTGGCTCCCAGTAACCTCCCAGAGGAAGACCAAGTTCCCTTTCCTGACTCTCAAGCCTGATTTGAACCTTATAGTCACCTCCACCAAGCGCCAATGACTCCGCAGGCAGGCGTGCTCACTGTCCGTCTGTCTCCCTGTTAGACGGGGAGCCCTCTGGGGGCAGGGCCCGTGGTGTCCCTGTGTATGTGTGCATGTCCGTGCCGACACGCGTCCTTGGCACAGGGTGGCTCATCACTGTTTCTGAACGAGTCAAGGCGTTACTGTGAGCGGGTTGGGCACAGGGTTCTCTGGAAGCAGAGAGGGGGAGTGGGTGACTAACTCTGCCCTGGGAGGAGGTGACCAGTTGGGAAAGGTTACAGAAAAGGTGGCATCCTCGAGGGTGAGAAGGGGCTTCAGGGATGGAGAGAGAGTGTTTGGGACGAAGTAGGAAGGAGTAAGTGAAAATAATCTCAGCTGTCGTCCTCTTGTTTTTGAGCACGGCCCACGTTTTCTAACGAGGTCCTGTCCCTCTCACGGACCACTTCCCCCTCCCAGTGACCACCTTGCCCCTTTCTGTGGGCTGTCTTCTCTGGGGCCTTTTCTGGCTCCCATGCAGCCACACTTGGCTGTCTATCTTCCTTTACACACCCCAAAAGAACCCCAAATTCCCCGTCCCTTAACAGCTTATTTGCCCATTTTCACAACTGAGAACCTCAACGGCGGATCCTGGAGCAGGGTCCGCAGCCCTGATCCGAGACTCCTCGGAAGTGCTCTGCGTCCTCTCACCGGGGCCAGGCAGCGAGACCCTCCCCCGCCTTGTGGGACCCGCCTCTTCTTGACCACTGATGACAGCGTCAGGGGCTATAGTGTGGGGAGGGCTGGGGAGGACAGGAGAGGTCTCCAGGCACCCTTGGACGCAGCTCATGTTAGTGCTGGCCAGCTGAGTCGAGGAGAGCAAAATAAGTCATGTTGATATTTGGGGGACTTTCTGTGTATTTCTCAGTCACTGTATTGAGGTTCTGTCCACATAATGGGAAGCCAGGGTAGCGGCAGCTGCATTGAAGGGGCCTATGTCTATAATAGACCTCTACATACATGCACACAGAAACACGCAGGCACATATGTATAGTATTCTATATACTATACATACACATATACACAATTTATTTGACTGCTGCCTCCATTAAAATACCACCTTGTAAGGGGTGATTTAATGTGGCACTTCAAATATCACTGGCTGCTTGTCTGGGGCTTCCCCGTGTTGCAGAGCCCATGCATTCACATATAATTTACATGTTGGGCTGGAGCTCAGGAATGAGACTGGAGCACAAGACACCAAGTGATGGGTGATCATTTGATTCTCAGGATTCCAGGCCTACCCTTGCCCAAAGTCACAAGGCTGGGCGTGTGTCAGGGCAGCCGTTCAAACTGGCAGTCCTCTCTTTCCACCGGCAACGCGGTGCCCTCCCATCTGCTGCCCTCCATCTGCACTGTCATTTACCTGAGGACCCACAGCATCCTGGTCCATGCAGACACAGTAAGACACAGTAAGACCAGGAGGACCCTGGGAGCCAAAGAGACGAAGACATCATTAGCACAAAATAATCCAAACCAAAGAAACCTTGAAACAAAGCACAACATGGGAGGGAATTTATTCAGTCACAGGATTCTCAGGGGAGTAATTTTAAAAAGAGATAAAAGCATTTTTGATTCTAACCTCTCTTATTTTATTTTTTGTTTTCTTGCTGTAATAACAACCTTAGTTTCTGCCAAGAATTTATTTGGCTTCTCTCCTGAATGGACACCTGCTGGCTTATTTTCTGCAGAACAGATCACAGGGCATGATCTCCAAAAGAAATTTGGGTTGGAGAGCTAGAAAAAAACAATCATGCATTCTTTCAGGCTAAAGTTCTCTTTAGCTTTTTGGAATGTAAATGAAACAACTGTTCCTCTTCCTCCTCCTCCTTGGTTTTCCTCTCTCTCTTCCCCCTTCACTCTCTCTCCCCCTACCCGCCCCCCATAAACATGTGACAGCAAACACTGTCTATATTTACCAGGGTCACCTGTCTGTCCCACCACACCCATTCTTAGAAATTTGCTCTGGCCTGCCTTCCACATTTTTGCACACAGATCTGGGTGTTTGTGGGAGAATGACAGGGGTGTGGGGGGAAACCTAGTTCAGCATGCAGCTGTCACGAGGCAGGGAGCTTCACCTTTTTGCTACAACCTCTCCTACCCCAACTACCTTCACTCTCATTCCTTTCCTCCTTGGGAACTAAAATTTACAAATTCTTTCCCTCTTTCCTGTCTTCAGTCTCATCCTGCTAACTGTCTTTTTCTCATCCACATTGAAGCATACCCAACTGTCACCCTCAAAATTCTCTTTAGCTCTACATTTCCCCTGCTAGCTAATTTGACATCTCTCTTGTCCCTTCTTAGCCAAGTGAGTCACCTGTATTATTAGCACTCATGCCTGGTGATGATACATGTTGGATGGAGGGACA
>PVKM010021079.1:0-22856 GCA_004027735.1 Carollia perspicillata
TATGCTGTGGACCTGGGCAACGTCTGGCGCTTTCCCTACATATGCTACCAGAATGGAGGGGGTCAGTATCGTGGGCCACGACCAGGGGCTCTGACCCGGGGCTCTGACCTGGGGGTGGTCCATAGAGCCTCTTAAGAGGCCAGAGGATAAGTGTATCTCCTCTATCTTGTTTAATCGATAAGAGTTTGGGAACAGGATTGCTTAGACTTAGAAGCTTACCTAAACGAAAAAAATCTCCAGTTAGCCAACACTTGAAGTCTGCTTGTCTGAGGCTGTCTGGGCTACGAAGCTGGATGAACTCTCCCAAATCTGGCCTCAGCAGATTTTCAACATCACCCGTGCTCCATTTGTTGAAGAGCTCCCTTCTCATCCCTGCATTATCCAAGCTCCACTCTCCACCCAGCGAGATGTGGGGATGACCACAGCACTGGGCTGACTTCACTCCTGCTGGGAGGTTCTGCTCAGAGGAGTCAGAGAGGGTAGATCTGTGTAAGGAAGAATTGGGAGGTAGCTCTAGGGTCCAGACCCTCCTGGCCTTTTGGACCTGTGTGAGATCAGAGAAGGGTTTTAGCTCGAGTCCTGAGTCTTTTTTTTTTTTTTAATTTTTATGTATTGATTTTAGAGGAGAGAGGGAAACATTGATTTGTTGTTCCATTTACTTGTGCATTCATTGGATGAGTCTGTAAGTGCCCTGACCAAGGACAGAACCTGCAACCTTGGTGTGTTTGGACAATGCTCTAACCAACTGAGCTACCTGGCTGCTGGCTATAGGCAGCCACAAAGACAATTCTTGTTCCCAGGGCAGGAAGGGGAGCCCAGCGCTCCCTGCCTGGGAGGAGTGGAGGTTGGAATCACTTTCTCTCCAGTTTGAGAGGACTCATCCCTAGCCTGAGCATTCCTTAAGGGGCTGGGTCACCTGTGCCGCTTCCCCTGTATTCATTCCCTACGGTGAAGCCAGGCAAGCAAACCCTTTGGATACATGCCCCCATGACAATACAATGTGGTTCTTATTCTCCATCCAGATTTCCCCACAGTGGTTGTAAGATAGGTGGGACCTTTCTGAGCTGCACTGACTTCAGATTCCTAGGTTCAAAGCACTTCATGGGAAGGAAAGTTTGGGAAAAATCAAGCCAACCCATTCTTTGGGCTAAAACTCAGGCTACAGGTGACCAATGCTTAACGTGGCATCAGCCTCGAAAGCCGGGCGACACCAGCATTGCCAGAGATGTAGGAGCTGCACCCTTCCTCAGCCTGTGACGGAGCACTCCGTGCAGCCACACCTGCAAAAGTGGCTCAGCAGGGAGCCTTCTGGCTCGGTGGAGTTGTGGGAAGTAGCTAAATAGCAATAATCAAGTGTCTGGAGTCAGGGGTAATGCTGATGGACAAAGACACTAATTCAGTGACTCAGATTATCACAGCTGTTCTACAGGCTGACACGGGAGATCAGTCCCGAACACTGGTCCGAGTACTGGTTGCATCAGAATCACCTGGAGAGGCTAATTTTTTTTCTATTATACCCCTACCTGGAGCTTCTGCTTCAGGAAGGCCAGCTGTGTGGGTGTTTTTAAACCCACCAGTGATTATGAGGGGTGGCTCTCCTCAACTCTGTGACTTTACAGGGGAGGAAATACTCAGAAAGGGGACGTGGTCGCGGGTCCACCAGGCAGTTGGAAGTGGAACTGGTCCCAGCGCCTGCTCTGCAGACTCCCACACCCGGCTTTCTGTCAGGTTCCTCTCTGCCTCCTCCAAACCTCACTTCCGCCGTGGAGCTGTGCCTCCCACTACTTCTGGCAAGAACCGCTGCCAGGGGAGCACAGTGTGGGGCCACGCAGCGTCAGGTGGCTCTGTGATTCTCGGCGTGGCCCCTGGTGTGCGGGTCAGTGGGGCCTTCCTGGGACAGACAGATGCAGGCCGGGAGTAAAATTGTGTCTCCTCTGCCCCAGGGGCGTTCCTCCTCCCCTACACCATCATGACCATCTTCGGGGGGATCCCACTCTTCTACATGGAGCTCGCGCTGGGCCAGTACCACCGGAACGGATGCATCTCCATATGGAGGAAAATCTGCCCGATTTTCAAAGGTAACTGAGAGGCCCGAGTGGATGGGTAGACGGTGGGTTTTTCAGGGAAGTGGCGATTTCCGTCCATGGCGGGGAGTGCGGGGAGCTGGGGACCTTCTGCAATCAGTCAGGCCTTCTGTGACCCTGGGAGATAACTTGAGTACAGTAATTAAGTTTTTGCCTGTTCAAGCGGTGTAAGAAAGTTAAAGGGAAATAGAATAAAGGGCAATTTACACTAAATAGAAAAAAATGTAAAGCATTAACGGCACATACACATTTTCTGAAACACATAACCTTGCAAATTCGGATAAGTCGCTTACTACATTGCCGCCTTCCCACTGCCCGTCGGAGTCTGGGGAATGGAGTGAGTGGCACCCCCTTCCCTTCCCCCGGCTGCAGCGCCCTCCAAGGCCTCGTCAGCCCTTCTCCGTGGGGCTGCCACTCACTCCCGGCCCCCCTCGCCCTCCGTCCAGGGATCGGGTACGCCATCTGCATCATTGCCTTTTACATCGCCTCCTACTACAACACCATCATGGCCTGGGCGCTCTACTACCTCATCTCCTCCTTCACCGACCGGCTGCCCTGGACCAGCTGCGAGAACTCCTGGAACACCGGCAACTGCACCAACTACTTCTCGGAGGGCAACATCACCTGGACACTCCACTCCACCTCCCCTGCGGAGGAATTTTACACGTCAGTGCCTAGAGTGAGGGGTGGTCTGTTGAGGGCAGGCCACGCCCCCAGCGTTCGGCTTCTCTGGAGGGAGGCCCGGCAGGGCAGGGACGGTGGGAGACGTATCTGAAGTTGAGGAATTCCCGATACATCTCCCACCATCTTGGCTTGAATGCTTCATGCCCTGGCCCTCTGGGCCATCTGGTCCTTTCCAACATGTCATGCCAGGGTGATCCCCACCTTCACATTTCAAAATTACTCCCCCCCTTTGAAACCGCCCTTCCTCCTGGGCCCTCCTCTCAGCTGGGATCACAGAAGCAAAGCCTCCGACCTCTTCAGCAGTTTGAAACTGTTCACATAGTTCCTGGTTTTACGGGCTCACCTCCTGTGGGAGCTACCCTTTGAAAGAAGGTGCTGCAGTAGGGCGTATTCTTCAACGCTGGAATTTCAGGCAATGGCAGCCCAAAGGGAGCGCTCCTTTGGGTGGGAAAGGGGCCCCCCGCCCACGCAGACGAATCTTCACGTCCTCCCAAGCCAGTCATGTCGGTCCCGTCTCCTGGTTGGCCAGGTTCAAGCCAGGACGGGAGAGGGCTGGAAGTCCGCCTCTGGGCTCAGCGTTTCCCAGGTTGGGCCGCTGAGGGTGCTGGCCTCTCCTTCAGGACAGGCAGAGCCAGTCCCAGCCCTGGCCGAGGCTTAGTGACCACGTGGTGCCTGCGGTGTGGTGGCCACTTTTTCCCTTGGTGCTCTCCTGCAGATGTGACCGGCAGTGCACCCTGCTCGCGGTTTGGACCATCTCATGGGCCTCTCCTTCTCTTTCCCCCCAGGCGTCATGTGCTGCAGATCCACCGGTCTAAGGGACTCCAGGACCTGGGGGGCATCAGCTGGCAGCTTGCCCTCTGCATCATGCTGATCTTCACGGTGATCTACTTTAGCATCTGGAAAGGTGTCAAAACATCTGGCAAGGTGAGGAGGACTCTGCTGGCCTGGGCCTGCCAGGGGGCCCCAGAGCATCTCAAACTCAGACTCAGTGGCCCAGACCACTGCAGACAGACAGGGGGACAGTGTTTCCTTCTATACTGGACTCATTCCATAACACTCAGTCTCTCATCATCAAATCTGGTAGAAAGTTCTAGAAATGAGCAAATCCCAAGAACCAGTACATGATTTTTTTTAAAAAAATTCCTTTAAAAAAAACCCACTGGTAATGTCACAATCAATAACAGTGGCAACAATTTGTTGAAAGCCCATTGCGGCCCATGCGCAGCGCTTTATGTGCACTGGCTAGTTGTTCCCTACTAGGTATGTCCCCCACGTCACCGGAGGGGAGTGGGCATCAGCAAGCCGTCAGTCAGACCCCTGGCTGATTCTAAAGGCTGTGCTCTTTCTGCCACACCACCCTGTCTGCTAAAATCACAGGGAAAAGAAAGGTGGGTCTCCTTTCTGGGAGGTTTTCAAAAATAATGGACACCAGCTTCCCCGTGGTGACAGCCTGGGTTTCCTTGCTCACAGGTGGTGTGGGTGACTGCCACCTTCCCTTATATCATCCTTTTGGTCCTGCTGGTGAGGGGCGCCACCCTCCCCGGAGCCTGGAGGGGTGTTCTCTACTACTTGAAACCCAACTGGCAGAAACTGCTGGAGACGGGGGTAAGGCGACGAGGGGAACGATGTCCACCTGTCTGTCACTTTACTAAGTGAAGCTAGTCCTTGGAATAGGGTAGTGGCAACAACTAAACTTTGGGTGCAATGGCAAGTCTTGTGACAATGCTTTAAATCAGAAATGCCAGCGCGAAAAGTACAGTTGAGGTCACTGAGTTGGTTGATGCCTACACGATGGGAAGAGAAATTGCATTTGCTTGCGCTCCATGTGGGGCCGCCCCTGGGATGAGCCTTGAGAGCTGTCTCTCTGTGTCCGCACATGGCCACCCGGAGGCACGAGTGCGGGCTCTGCGGTCGCCCAGCAGCAGCCCAGGTCTCGGCCCTCACCCTGCCTCTGCCGTGTTCCAGGTGTGGGTGGATGCTGCTGCTCAGATCTTCTTCTCTCTTGGTCCTGGCTTTGGGGTCCTACTGGCTTTTGCTAGCTACAACAAATTCAACAACAACTGTTATCAGTGAGTATCAGAGCACCCTCTCCCCAGGTAAAGCTTGAACGTGGGTCGTAAGTGAGTTGGTCTGGAGGAAGGCCGGGCTCAGGCCGTGTTGACACTGTGACCCTCAGGGGTGCCACCAGTCCCTGACCAGTTCACCCATGGCCAGAGCCTCACCTGGGCCACTCAGGGGTTGAGAGAGGCCCCAGGCCACTTCTGTTCTGTGACAGTCTCTGTATATTAAAAAAAATTAGCCCTGGCTGATGTGACTCAGTGGATTGAGCGCTGGCTTGTGAACTGAAAGGTCGCTGGTTCGATTCCCAATCAGGGCGCATGCCTGGGGTTCAGGCTGGATCCCTGGTTGAGGCCATGCGAGAGGCAACCAATTGATGTATCTCTCGAAACATCGATGTTTCTCTCCCTCTCTTTCTCCTTCCCTTCCCCTCTCTTTAAAAATGAATAAGTAAAATCTTAAAAAAAAACATTGAAATTCTCCAAATAAGAATTGCAAGGATTTGTTTTGATAAGCATTGAGAGAAAAAAGGAATTAAGAAAATTTAAAGCAGGTTTACAAAAGTTGCAACAGACACTAAGTGTTTAGACTTGACTTGTATTTAACACAACTATAATGTGATAATTTGTTTATGTATATGTACACAAAATGTATAATTATTAAGCTGTTTGACCAACACAAAATGCCATACTTTTTGTGACAAAAATCTCATTGCACAAGTGTTGACAAAACAGAGTGATTTAGGTGTCACTCGTCATCTTCAGAGCTGACTGTGTTTCAATGTTCTATCACAGATGGCAATGTGCAGCAATGGAAGCAAGCTGTTCGTAAGATAGTCACAGAATTAATTCTTTTTAAAAAGAATTCACATGCAGTGTGGCCCTAAGCAATGTGGCTTTGCCTGGGGACACCAGCCAGAAGTCCTGTGGCAAGTTCTTCTGTTCAAAGTGTCAGGATATCCCTGTGGCAGTGTTGTAACCTCATCTGCGTGAAACGTCAAAAGTCTAAATCTGAGGATTTCGCCAGCGTGAGGCCAAGGCCCACTGCTGGCTGCCCGTCCAGCCCAGGCCACGCTGCAGAGCAAGCTGGTGCGAGGCCTGTGCTGTGCTGGCTCGCAACAGGCCCGTCCTTAACACCACCCCTCCCGTGCCACGAGGATGTCCCCATGCCGTGAGGATGCAGCATGTGTGTCTCAGGCTGATGCAACTCATCTGAGAGGCCAGGCACAGGGAGGAGGAGGAGGGACACCAGGACGGGCTTGGAGTCCCTGTGAGCTCAGCCTGCTCCCCCTGCCTCGGCTGGAGACAGATGCCCCTTAGACCCCTGACTTGCAAATGACTCCGCCCCCTTGGGTTTTCTGCTCCAGGGATGCCCTGGTGACCAGTGCGGTGAACTGCCTGACGAGCTTCGTTTCAGGATTTGTCATTTTCACGGTGCTTGGCTATATGGCCGAGATGAGGAAGGAAGATGTGTCCGAGGTGGCCAAAGACGCAGGTAGGCCCTAGGTTCTGTTTAAGTCCCTTGCTCCCAGTGAGTTGCTTTGCTCTCTTTGGATGTTTCCAATATCTAACATTGGAATAATTTCTAAATGTTTCTTTAAAAAATTTCAAAGCTTTTAGAGAAGTGTAGTGCCTTGGAGATCTTGACCCTTTCCAGGTGTTTAGGCCACGGTGCTGGCGGCCTTGAACACACCGTGGGCTCGTCCTCTCTCCCCTCTGTCTCAGGCCCCAGCCTCCTCTTCATCACGTACGCAGAAGCCATAGCCAACATGCCGGCGTCCACATTCTTTGCCATCATCTTCTTCTTGATGTTGATCACGCTGGGCTTGGATAGCACGGTGAGTGGATGGGGAGGGAAATCTGCCTCTGGGAGGAGGAAGAGGAGGAGGGAGAGGAGGGGGAGCAGGAAGGGGAGGAGAAAGAGAAAGTTGTGCCCCTTCCCTCTGATCCTGGCCACCCCAGGCAGCGTGGGCCACTCCCTGCTGGTGCTCCCCCCGCCCCGTGTTCACTCCTCGTGGACGGCTCGTGCCACCCTCTGGCAGCTGAGAGAGCCGTTGATGGATGAATGGGGTAATGACTGTTTGTATATACATACACAGGCACAGGCCGGGGGCTCTGCTTATGGCCGCTGTTCTTATTGTGTACTGTCCCTTGAGCGGATGGCAGCACCTCACGTGTCTCAGTCTCGTGTCTCGGTGCCTTGCCACCCAGCACTCACCTCAGTGCCTTACACGTAGTGTGGAAGGAGTCTCAGCTTCGAGTTGGCCTTCCTGGTGCAACCGAAGTCTCCCCGAGAGACCTCACCCGAAAAAGCCCGTCTGTGTGCTCTATTTTCTTTCCTTCGTGTTCCTAGGGATTGGTTCTAAATGACAGTATGAATAGGGAAAGGTATTTCCAGTGAGGGCTGGTGAGTAGGGGGAACAGGTCCTGATCAGCTCGACCGGTCACTCGGCAATCTTAGCCCCTCCCTCTTGTTCACTGTCCTAGAAGGTAGCTAACAGGTGTGTCCCAAAGCCTCCCCTGTGACCATTTGTGTGACCCTCTCAGTTTGCAGGCTTGGAGGGGGTGATCACAGCTGTGCTGGACGAATTTCCACACACCTGGTCCAAGCGCCGGGAGTTGTTTGTGCTCTGTGTGGTCGTGACCTGCTTCTTCGGGTCCCTGGTCACCCTGACTTTTGTGAGTACCACGACCCTCAGCTTCGAGTCAGCCTCCCCAGGGCAACAGAACACACAAGAAGCCCTTCCTTTCCTTCCATCCCACATGGTGCTCTGGCTTTGGGGCCCAAGGGAGGGCTTATAAAAAGTTTGTCATCAAGGATAAAAAGAAAAAGTTGTTTCTGGCGGCATCTGTCCATAGGCTTTCTGTAAGGCATCTGAAGGCTCTTTGCATTTTACAGGAGATTCCACTCAATTTCAGGCTTGCCCGAATATCTGGAGAAACACTAAAGGTTGCTTTTCCAGTTTAATTCCAGTCCTCAGGGCTGCATTCTTGACAACATTGCATCAGGTAGTACCCACAGAAACCTGGGCTCGTGTCCTGACTCGGGGCAGAGTTTGCAGATCTGCCTCTTGGAGCCGCGGCCCAGTGTCTGTGAAGCTTCAGAAGAGTGCTGGGCCTCTGAGCAGGACCCAGGGGATTCGGGGGTTAGGACAGAAGACCAAACTGACCAGTGTGCTCGGTGGGTCTGATCTTGGGCACTCTCCTAGATTCTGTCTTTAGGGACCGGGATTCTCCAAGGCAGAGTGAGTACACAGTAGGTTTTTGGTAAATTGAATAAAGTTGAACATAGGTCAAGGCCCATTGGAGTTTGTCTCTTAAAACTTGGTGGGCAGCCCTGGCTGTGTGGCTCAGTTGGATCACCCTATACACCAAAAGTTATGGGTTCGATCCCGGTCAGGGTGTGTACAGGAGGCACCCAACTGATGTGTCTCTTGCTGTCTCTAAAATAAATAAGCATGTCCTTGGGTGAGGATCAAACACAAACAAACAAACAAATAGACAGCTTAGTGTGGAGAGGAAGCAAGAAGAGGAGAATACCCCCTGAGGAAGGAAGAGGCCTCAGAAGGGGTGGGATCTGGCCCGTCCTGAGAAGGCCAGTCTAAGAGGCAGGCTCTCAGACACTTCTTTGGGGCCCAACGTGGGAATTTTCCAGAATTATCCTTAGTTAAGAAGCTTCTTTCGGCCCCTACGGTAGAGAGGAGACAGTGGCCCAGAGGGCTCTTATCTCGTTTGCAGGGAGGGGCCTACGTGGTGAAGCTGCTGGAGGAATACGCCACGGGGCCGGCCGTGCTCACCGTCGTGCTGATAGAAGCAGTCGCGGTGTGCTGGTTCTATGGTAAGACACCTCCTCCCGCCTGCCTCGGTCCTTTCCACGGACAGCAGCCCGTAGCCACCAGGAAAGGAAAGGGCAGGGTGTGTCACCTCCCGGCGGGTCTGTAAGGGGAGCTCAGCTGAGTGCCTTCTGCAGAAACACATTGTAGTCTCCTCCGCACTCTCCGCCGAGATGGCTCAGTGTCTTGGGAGGATGTGTTTTCCTTCTGAGTTTAAATGTTTCCCCAGTGGAGACAGGCTGAAGCACTTCCCTTTAGCTCCTCCACAGTGGAGGCTTAAGACCCTGACTGGCTCTAAGAATTGGACCGAAGGCAAAGAACCGGTGCACAGTGACTGCGTCTGCAGAGTGGACCGTATCCTGCCGTTCTGTAGAGTGGCCCTCGGTTCACGTTTCATAAGCAAGAGCTCCCTCCAGAGCCCTGAGACAGAGTTTAGGAGCTACGTTCTAAGGAAGAGGCAAGAGTGTCCCTGTTTGGACTGTCTGCCCAGGAAAAGCCCGCTCTGACCCTGGGATGGAATCTGATAAGGACGAAACCACCAGGAGCACAGAGAGTGAGCTGACGGGGTCCGTGGGCAGGGGTCCCAGGAGCCCCTGGGTGGGGGTGAGTGCGGGGGTGGGGAGGACACAGGCAATCGAAGTGAAGACAACCAGGTTCAGAGATGGCTCATTTCATCTTTAAAATCAAGAAGTGGTTACTTCGTATTGAAAAATGTATTTTTTCCTGGTTTCTATGATAATAAAACAGCATTAGCATGTTTGTTGTTATGCATGATATGAAGAGGAGGACCCCATATTTTGAGTGGCACATGAGTCCAGTTTTTAGAAATGGAGTCCTCCCAGCTCCTCAGCGATTCAGACGACAAAGTTCAAGTGTGTGGATCACTAGACCTACCCCAGGTGTGCTGGACGCCCTCAGCAGAGCGAGCGCAGAGCGGCCTTCCTGCCCCTCCTCAATTTCTCACCAGAGTCCTGCTTCTCCCTTCTATGCCAGTTACTTTTATAGAACAACCTTGACCATCACCAGGCAACTGATTGGGCCGTTCTGTGGTTAAGATTTTCTCTTGGGAAGTTTTCCATGCATAGTTACATGGTCAATGTCAGTCTCTGTCAAGCAGGTCTATCATTTCTAAACAAAATTTAACTTTTTTTCCTGCAATACCAATAAAGTAAAATATATGTCGAGATCTTAGAAAGGCAGTGTGGGCACCAAGAGGGAGCTTCAGGTCCCTCCCCAAATGTCCACCTACCTGCCCCCTGTGTAGAAAGAACATTGCTTGCTATGAAACGCAGTTCTGTGACAAGCTCCCCGTCCCATGGTCAGAGCAGATGGGCGCCTGAGTCCCCTCCGTGAGAACTTTCAGAGCTGACCCTTTCTCTGAGAATCAAGGGATGGGACAATCCCTGTCCCCTTGCGCGGTCAATCAGTCTTTCTCTTCTGGATAACTTTAGGCATCGCTCAGTTCTGCAGCGACGTGAAGGAAATGCTGGGCTTCAGCCCTGGGTGGTTTTGGAGGATCTGCTGGGTAGCCGTCAGCCCTCTGTTTCTCCTGGTGAGTTGCCATTTCCCTTGTCCTTCTGGCCCTGGAGGAAGATCCACTCAAACGCTATAAAAGATAAAATTTATTGAAGTGTAACATACACACAGAAAAGAGTGCAGATCCGTGAAATTTCATAAACAGGGCACAGTTTTGTACCCAAAATGCAACTAAGAAACAAAAACACGACAGATGCCCCTCTGTGTCCCCCTCAGCCACTGCCCCTCTGACTTCTGACACCGGAACATCTGGGCTTGAGTCACCTTATTGCCTACTCTCCTATTCAGTGATAACGATAAATAACGTTTATTGAACAGTAAGTGCCAGGCCAGACTTGGTGTAAAACTTAATCCTCACAGAGTTCTATGGCACAGTATAGTTCTAATACACCGTTTCACATCAAAGGAAATTGAGGCTTAGCGATGTTAAGTAAAGGGCCCCAGGTCACATGACAAGAACCTTTGAAGGCCCAGGAAAAATGTACTGCGCTGCTCAGGGCAGGGTCCTAGTGACCATCCCGTGTCCGTTTTCTTAAAGACGCCCCACACAAGCCCTCAAGCGTGACCTGAACCAGAAGTAGGACCCATTTACTGCCAGAGGACCTGGGTGAGAAAGTTCGGTTGCAAGGGTGGCCCATCCGCCCAGCTGTGTTCAGTGTTTCATTGTTGCGAGTGCCCCTGCGATCCCTCCTGGTGTCCCCTGAAGGACACATTTGCCCAAAGATGGAAGCGCCCTGCTAACATCCCACGTGCGCTCGGAGACAGCCTGGGGTGAAGTGGCACTGTGCGCATCAGCAGGGACCACGTCTTGTTCTTTCGTTTCTCTGTACTTTCATTTTTATGGGGGGGGGGCGCCTTTTTGATCTTTGAGAGCCAGAAACTTCATTCGACTTCTCCAGACTAGCTCCAGCCCGTGAGGAGTGTCGGCTGTCCCTGTGCCTTACATCACCTCTGCCTTTGGCACCCAGCCGTGCCGTCCCCCTTTTTGAAAGCAGCCCTTTTCGTGATCTCTTTGACTTTCTCAGGGCAGCCCTTTATTTTTTGTACTTTTTATAGCACACGTTAAGCTACGAGATGAGTGATCGGCTCACCTTGCCTTTGCAATGCTGCATGTGCCTCCCCAGAATCCCTCCTGGACTCGCTCCCCTTCCCCAGGCCTGCGGAGGTTTCAAAGCCAAAGCCAGCCCGAGCCCCGGAAGCCTCAGGGCCCGGGGCTGTGGTGTGGGTGCTGGGCTCCGGCGTCCCCCCAAATCTCGACCCGGTAGTTCCTTAGTACCTTGTCAACTCCCTGCTGCTTTTAGATAAATTAAAAGCATATATATTTTCAAGTCCAGAAATTTTAGTTGTTTTCAATGAGCGGGTGGGTCTGAATCACCTAGCTTGCCATTATTAGAAGCAGAAGCCCTGACGTAAATGGGTTATTAATTCATATTATTACCAGTGCTTCTCGGTAATCTACTTAAATCCTTTCATTTGTTTTTCAAAGGAAGGAGAGACACATTGGATTAGTTCCTTGAGGGAAGAAGTCCTCTTTGTCTCCTGCACACCCAGGCTGAGATTTGGGAGAGGCAACCAAGGCACTCAGCATGGGCATCAAATTTAAGGAGGCGCCCGAAATCTCAGTAATCAAGAGAAGTGCTATTTTATTGCGATGTTTTTTAAAAACCAAATTAATGCAGGAAATATTCCTGATGAACGCAGTATCAGCATTTTAAATAGGGACAGGATCTGACCCTGTGCCTCACCCACCTTACCCTACTTGGGCCCTGTCAGATTCTGTCTTTTTACCACATTGCACTCAAATATTATTTATCTCGATTACCGAAGTTTTGCCCCCCACCCCCTGGGAAGTGTTGGGTCTGGGCTGAGTGCCTCACTTGTCTCGCCCCAGTCCTGGCTCTGGGCCGTTACCATTTTCGTTTCTGTGAAGCGCTGCTTGCCTAGCAGACTGGGTGAGTCTTGCTGTGCAGTCAGTGAGGTTTGGTGCCCAGCGAAACCCAGGCACAGGTCTGGGTTCATGCCCGTTACTCATAATCCTCGTGCTGTTCACTTTACTCACTCCCCCTAAAGGCAAGTGCTCCGGGGCGCGCTGGAGAGGGGTCAGTCTGTCTCCCGCTTCTGGGTTTACTTAACAGATGCCCTGCTCTGGGCTTTTTACGGCTGCTTTAGGTAAACAATGAGTAGCCTACTAAAAATATTCTTTTTCACTGAAGCCAAGTTACAAAAAAAGAAAATATTGTGTATGAGCAAGGAGAGACTGGGGCACGCTAAGGGGTGTCTGACGCAACCCTTACCAGCCTCGATGAGAGCCCCGGGCCTCCCTGAACTGCCTGGGTTTCACGCCCGGCATCAGGGTGAGACGCAGGGATGGCTCCTAACCAGACTCCTCTTTCCCCCGTTCCCAAACCATCTTCCTCGGTAGTCGGTGTGGGAGTGAGGAGAGTAAGTCCAGAGAAAGGGCTGTGGTTGGCCGGGCTCCGGTTCTGAGAGCTGCCCCCTGGACTTAGGATAACACTGCCCGGAAGATGGATGTGTGTTTAACAGTGTCCCATTTTATTACCTGCGGACAGAGAAAAAAAGATATAAATAGATGTTTAACCACACAAATAATTTACATTACTGTCTTCTTCATGACCATGAAATAAAATTAAATTAAATCAAGAGCAATAACCGTTTCGCGCAGTGGTTACTAGGCAAAAACCGATATTTACGCTCTCTGGAAACCGAACTGAGAGAAGAAAACCCATACACTGAGTGTTGGGAGCACACCGTGGAATTTTTCTCGGTCAACATTTTCACTGGGTATTCAAGTAAAGAATGTAGTAAGCTGCTTTTCCCTTCCTTTACTCCTCTCATTACGAGGGCCTGTGGCAGGCGGTCATTCCTTGCTGGGCCGCCTCGTGGCACCGCCATGCTTGTTGAAACCGCAGGCCGAGTGCTTAATGGACAGAGCAGAGGGCCCAGGGAAGGGGACAGAAGGAGCGCATGCCCAGCAGCCCGAGTCTTCTCAGTCTTGAGAACCTTATTATCTCTGCTGGTCTTAGGTGCCTTCCCTCTGACAAAAAGCAGTCACAGCTCAGGGATGCAGGCAGAAATGAAAGCATAGTAGAGAGAAATAGGAAGCCCTAGGCCTGTCAGGGGCCGGGGGGAGGGGAGGGCCCCCTGGCTCATTCCCCCCAGGTCTGATAAGAGGGACCCAAACCACTTCTGATGGATGCCAATCCCTCCCCCTTTGCCCTGAAGGGGGTGCTGTGACTTCTTTAAATAACATTCTGAGGTCTTGGCATCCCCACTGCAGAAGTTGAGGTGGGAGGTAGGGAGGAAAAATCAAGATAAGCATCTGGCTGTTTTACTGTTTGCAGATAATTAGGCACAGAAGTCAGTGAATTTTGCGTGCCTGAGTTCAATTTAAGATATGTCACGTTTTGGGAATGTCCCAGAAGTATCTTAGCTTTACATTTGGTGTTCGTGATATCAGAACTGCCTCGAGCTGCTCAGATATGGTTAAGATTTCTGATGCTTCTTGGAACTTCTGTTTTAGTTCATCATTTGCAGTTTCCTGATGAGCCCGCCACAGCTGCGACTTTTCCAGTACACGTATCCTCACTGGAGTGTCGTCCTGGGTTACTGCATAGGGACCTCGTCTTTCGTCTGCATCCCCACCTACATCACGTACCGGCTGCTCGTCACTCCGGGGACACTGAAGGAAGTATGTGCTAGCGCGTGTGTGTGCGTCTTCAGACTGCTCATCGTTTTGGGAGGAAAGGGGTCTCTTGTTCTGTTCTTGTCACAGGAGATAAAAGCCCACCACGGGAAACTCACCTTATATATTTCTAGAACATACACCATGGAGACCTCTGCAGGCTGTCACTGTCACCTTAAGGCATTTCCCATAACCCTCCGGTACAGCCGCGCAGGAGCGGGCTGGTCATCTGGGCGTGTGGGGTGTGCTTAGCGTCCCAAACTTACCAGATAACTAACTCATCAACTTGGTGGTGCCTGGGGTGCTGCACAAATCTTGATCTAAGTGGGGGTTATGGTGGAAAATGTCCATGGTCATCTTTCTAATAGCAATGCAACAAGGGCTATTTTGAAAATCACCATGAAATAGGATGTTGCAATAGTATAGTTTTAGTTCAAGCCGTTGGAGTAAAAAAACCAAGGTGCCATTATAGCAAGACTCATTTCAGCAGTGAATAATGGGCTATACAAATTTTAATAACAGAAACTTATAATTTGTGTAAAATTTTATATTTTCAAAGCATCTTCATGGGCATGATCCCACTTTGCTATCAAAATACCTCGTGAGCAGATGGGCAGGTATGGTTGCAGACACAGACACTGAGGATAGGAATGATGCTGCTCCGAGTGTTGTTATTTCAGTGACTGGTCCAAGGACACGCAGTACCAGGAGGCTGCGAATCCAAGTCTGCTGATTCCTGGGCCAATGCCCTTTCGCGTTAGGTGCCGTTTCCCTCTTGTTCTCAGTTTCCATTAGTAGTTTATTAGTGTAGCAATTGGTGCTAGAAGTCAGGGAGAGATGAGTTGCCATTTTTAAAAATCCACACCCGGGGACATATTTACTGATTTTAGAGAGAGACAGACAGAGCGACAGACGCAGCGGTGTGAGAGAGAAACGACACTGACGGGTTGCCTCCTGTGTGTGTCCTGACTGGGGACCGAGCTCCTGATCTTTCGGTGTACGCGATGGCACTCCGACCAACTGAGCCACCCAGCCAGGGCGAGTTGCCATCTTTTATGCCATGTTGCTAGAATCAGTAGTTCACGTCACTTGAAAGTATGAGAGTGGGCACTTTTGTAGCGGGCTTGTTCAAAAGGGAAGAGTGGTATTTTGGGAAAGCTAGAAGGGACCGTACTCTCCAATGACCTGAGAACTGAGACGGGCTGGTCTGTGGGCTCTTAGAAGCAAAACTCAAACATGAGACCAACACACTCATCTTCCTACAACATTTTGTAAGAGACGCAAAGCAAGAAAACATGAGACAATTGAGCATCAGCTTTTCCTGAGAACTGAGTTCATTTCTTTTTCCAGACAGGAAAACTGAATTCTAGGTGAACAGAATCGGCAAGGAGTTACTCATTTCCCACGCCCAAACCAGTCCTGTCACCGCCTCATTCCTCCCTAAGGGCCTTGAACTCTGGAGTTGCCTGAAACACATGCTCAGACCTTGAGTCATTGATTTGTTTCTTCAGGTTGTCCTTTATGGCAGTCAGGATGGTCCACTGGCTCTACTGTTGCCAATCGAGAGGCCAAGGTCAGGGGTAGGAACTCAGATTAATAATGTCAGTATTCTTTGGTCACAGACTGCACCTCAAATCTTGGTCATTTTTCTTGCAAATTCTGCCTTCTGGCCGTGAGGAAATACCACGCAAAAGTGCATCATTAACAGAGCTCAGATCCATTAGTAACCGCGGTAAGGCCGACTGTGGGGCCATCACGATGCAGCCAGCCAAGGAGGACGAGGGGGGAAAAGACCTAGTCAGCTACGGCAATTGCTCACCTTCCCTGGGCTGTAGTGTCTTCATCTTTAAGATGTGTTTGTTGGACTGGGCTAACATTTCCCAAATGTCAGCGTAGTGTGAAGGGCAGTAGTTCCGCGGAATAGCAACGGGCTGTGCTGCTGCAAGAAAAGTTTGTGTAGCCAAAAAGTTTTGGAGAATGGTGGATGAAGCAGGTTAAATATGTTTCTTTACTGTGGCACTTCTCAAACGCCTTAACATGCCCATGTTGTGTGCTTAATCTCCGAGCGGGTTAAAGCGTGCCACGTTTTCTGCCGAGAGCATCGAGGGACTGTAATTCTTCAGGAATACCATACTTGCTGGTCTGTAACATGCTATGAGGGAGGGAGGCCTCACATGAAATTTTGATAAGGCTTAAAAAAAAAGACTAAAAGAAAGGTCAGCCTCTTAACTCTTTGGGCCCTGGCCACACAAGGTTGGAGTTTGGGGAGTGAGCCACCACTCGCCACCTGTGATTTCGAGGATGTCACATTCACCCGCAGCCTGGAAGTCTCAACCCAGGCCCTTCACAGAAGTCCCTGGTGCTCTGCACAAAGATCCAGGGCCCTAGCCGGTCGGCGTCCAACAGTGATCCATTTCTTAAATCGTCATCTTGCAGGAGGCCAGGGCTGGCAAATTTTAAGAGCAATAATAGTCTGGCAACTGAAATGCGGCCAAAATGTGAAAACGCAGGGGGAGCCAGCAGCCAGAGGGGCAGCAGAATGGGTGGGTGGGGGCCGGGGCACACACACCGAACAAGTGTTCCACTTCACAGTGTGGCGCATCGTGGACCCCGCGTCCACTGCCCCCTAGTGCTCTCTCCTCCTTCTCAACACTTAGACTAGTCACTCAGAGCGCCGCGAGTCCAGTCCCAATCAGCAAGACGTAATTCTGTGTCATCGGCTCACATATTCTATCTAACGAGCTGGCATAATTCTGTGCGATCAGGTTGCACATTCGTCTGTGGGGAGGGATGGTTTGTGAAATGTTGCTTTCTATGACTTACACGTGTCAGCTCCTTTTAAAATGGGTTTCCAGGGTGAGATTGCAGTGTTTGAATACTAGGGTCATCAGGAACACGACATGTAAAATTTCGTGAATTTCACCAACTGTGAGAATGGAACTTTTTGAATTCCACAGGCCCTGTGCCTTAAAGAAGCACGAACTTCCAGCACTAGGAAATAAAAAAGGACTCACGTGCTTTTCCAATCCGGAATAAAAAGGGCACTTACTAGAGCTTCACCTAAAATCAGTAAATCAGAAGATACGTTCAGATCCAATTTTGCCTGCTTACCACACGGACAGACTTGGCCATCCAAGACCTTACAAAGCAACTTAACAAAGATTTCTCTGAGCCTCTGCGGTGCCGCTGCTTTTCCTTCTCAGCATCCCGGAGCTGCTTCGTGTCACCTTGATGCTTTTACGAGGCGGACCGTACACTTCATACACAATCCCAAGCACATTTCAGATCTGTCTTATCACATCTGTGTGCCTCAGCCGTTTCTAATGTAAAAATTCTCACCCTTTTCCCTGTGATGAGTACTACGTCAGCATGAGATCAGGAGCGATTTCAATGCTCACATCTTTTTAAATGTAATTATGTGATGACCTGCACCCTTGTATGAACTCACCAATACACCTCAGCAGGGGGACTCATTGAGTCAGTAACATCCTGGCTCCTCCGTGGCTGATGGCACATGCACTGTCCCTGTAGTGTGTACGCAGGCCTGAGGGGAGGGGGCCAGAATCCAGCAC
This sequence comes from Carollia perspicillata, assembly GCA_004027735.1. NCBI lineage: Eukaryota > Metazoa > Chordata > Mammalia > Chiroptera > Phyllostomidae > Carollia > Carollia perspicillata. The sequence goes on from PVKM010021079.1 coordinate 17,470, forward strand.
TCCTGCGGCTCCCCAAGCCCTGTTGGCCACGTGAAACCTCCTCCTTCCAGAGGAAAAGATGAGTTTTCCCAGCTCATCGAGTCGTGTGCTAGGCCAGCAGAGGTTCTATGGGAGATTCCTCATTTTCTCCCATTAGTGATACAATGACTTGCATAATTAGTTTACAGATGCTTATAGTTCCTGAATATTACATTTTAATTCACACTTGAGAATGAATTGGTAATTCTTTTCTTAAGGAGAGTCAATGAGACAATTCCAACTCACTATTAATGCTATTTAAACCATTTGAATATTAATGTTGAAATACTTTTTCAATATTGTTAAATTATAAGAATGTCTGTAACACCCTATTTTCTTCCCAACAGCGTATTATTAAAAGTATCACTCCAGAAACACCAACGGAAATTCCCTGTGGGGACATCCGCTTGAATGCCGTTTAAACCCTTCAACGGGAGGAAGACGGCTCTCCAAACCTCCTCCTCCGGTTCTGACGAGTCACGCCTCGCCCTCTCCCTCGGTCAACAAGTTTCCAGCTAAGCCTGACCATGGAAAGGCCGTCTTCACAGAGACGCAGTCCCCAAAGACTACGGTGCCCGGACTCCTAAGGCTCCCAGCCACGTCTTTCTGTGAAATCTCCTGGACGGTTACCATGTTAGACTCTGATGCAGCTGAACTGGACTAGTTTGGATGCGTGAGCATGTGTACGGAAGTGATGAAAACCACCAGATAATCGGTTAGGATTAGGTTTAGAATCAAGTCTGTGAACATCTCCTGTATCATTTCTCATGATGATCATTGGTATCTGACATGTTTCCCTCTAAATTTTTCATTGTTCATGGATGCATAAACCATGTAGGAAAAAACAGGGATGCTGTCTTGCTAGCCACATGTTTTCTGAGTAGCATAGAATTCTATAGCTGGACCTACTAGAACTCTATAACCCCTGTGCTGCTGTGGAGTCAGGAGAGGAAGGTGTAAGAAACATGTGTACATGTGAGTATGTGTGTGTACCGTTTCAGTGTACGCTTATCTTTATTCCGATACTTTGAGTCTATTATAAACTATATGAATTTCTCCTAATTTTTCTTACATTAATCAATTCTGCCTACTCAAATGTGTATGTATGTTATTATTTGAAAAGTATAATTACTACAACGTGCTCTGCCACCTTCTCCTTTTCCAGGGACACTACTTGGGCCCACGCACCTTGCCTTGTGGGTCAAACTTTAGCATTTACTGAACTTTACTCTCATCTTCCAGTCTCTCTCTGCTAAACATTTGGTATAGTGTTCCACCTGCACATCTGGTTTATTTCATGAGTTGCTGTGGCTTGACCATGAACTACTTCGAAGATGGATATTGACAAATGCACCTTCAGTGTTCATTGGCTGATTTAAGCTCTGTAGACTTCAAACGGCTTGAGTTTGACAGTGGAGGTTACTTTGCTTTGTGAAGAAAGGAAGAATTCAATTCTCACATGTAAGATACATAGATTTGGAACCCTGACCTAAGCCAAGGTCATCCTCAATCCGAAAGTGATTGGAGAGGCTAGGGTAGCCTTAAATGAACACTCCTCCCACCCCCAGCCCCTTGACCCTTCCTGGTTGGTTGAGTGCCAGGACTGTGAGCCCTCCAGATAATTTTCAAGACTGAGTCAAAGTAAGGTTGATGGGAGAAGGGTCAGTTAAATAACGTTTCAAGTTCCATATGTAGCCTTTAATACAAATCGAGTAAATTTGACCTTCAGTGGCTTATGGCTCTCAGATGCATGGTCAGAGAAGCAAATTTTACCTTGTGTGAGATTTCCTTATCAAAATCTTAAGGGGAATAAAGCCTGGTCAATGCTAAAACAACTCAATTATCTAGTTCCATATCGCTTCAGCCCTATATAGAAATCAAATTCAATTCTAACCTTATGGAAAGAAGATCCATACAATAGAGGTCTGGTTTTATTTGTTTACAGTTCTTCCTCCCGTGACCTCCTTCCCCCGGCCGTCTTCCCTGGCCTTCTTGTATTCCCCCTACGTCCTTCTGTTTCCGATTCTTTGCTTTTTCCAGCAGGATTTTTTTCTCCTTACAGAGGATAGTGGCTGAGTTTCCAAAATATTACAGGAAAAGAGGAGGGGGATTGAAAAATATTCTGTACTGACCTACCTTCATTATCTTCCCTCTTTTATTCCTTCCTGCTTCCTCGTTTCCATTCTCTTTGCTTTCTAACCTGCTTAAAGGCAAGGGGCAGCATAACCAGTGTCAATAGTTTTGCGAATTTTAAAACTTGGTCTGGATATGTATTCTCACCATCCCACACACACTTATTCTCCAAAGATATTTCTTAAAAATCACCTTTTCAAACAGACTTTAAAAACAAAAAACAGAATTAGAGTTTTGCCGATACAGGTATTAAGGGATTATATACTTGTTTTGAAAATTTTTCAAACTTCACTAGACTTAAAAAACACACACACCTAAATATCTATTCTGCCTAGTCTGCATTTACCTGACCCCTATTTATCAATACTACGTGGGTTTTATAAATATTTTATTTATTTATTTTTAGAGAGAGATGGCAAGAGAGAAACATCGATGTGGAACAGAAACATTGATTATTCACCTCTCACACGCCCCCTACTGGGGACCTGACCTGCAACCCAGGCCTGTGCCCTAACCTAGAATTAAACTGGCGACCTTCTGGCTTGTAGGACCACACCCAACCCACTGAGCCACACCAGTCAGGGATACATGGCTTTTTTCTTTTTAAAGAAAGGAAAAAAAAAGTAGGTAGACATAGCCCTGGCTGGTGTAGCTCAGTGGATCGAGCACGGGCCTGAGAACCAAAGGATCGTGGTTCAATTCCCAGTCAGGGCACATGCCTGGGTTGCAGGCCAGTTCCTAGCAGGGGACGCATGAGAGGCAACCATACATTGATATTTCTTTCTTTCTCTCCTTCCCTTCCCCTCTAAAGATAAATAAATAAAATCTTTAATATAAAAAATAGTAGGTAGATGGACTTTAAAATAATCTTCTAAGACTTTTACATCTAATGTAGCATTTACATAAAAGTAAAAATAAAAATGGAATTGAGTTGTAAAGTTATTTAAGTACTGAGGTTATTTTTTTCTGCTGTTTTGTTAGTAAGAAATAGACAAGACACAAGACAAGGAATGGGGTGACTCACTTGATCGAGGTTGTTTCCTATGTTGATGTGCAATGAAGTGCAAAGAATTAAATTCCCTTCCAGAAAATGTAGAACCCATTTACAACTCAGTCCATTTGTCACTCGGAATACATAGAACTTGTAATCTAAATTCATTGCCACAGCTGCCCATCTAGACATGGATGCAAAGATCCTGACAAATCCAAAGTCAATAGAATAGATCCCAAATCAAATAATGAAATCTCAAAATAAGGCCAAATGTCACTCTGTGAGATGAGTCATTCCCTCTCCAGCCTCTTTTTACTAAGATGGTTAATTTGGTGTCACCAATCTCAAAATTTAAGTGTATGAGTTTTTGCCTAACTCACATGCCCACCCCACCCCTTAAAAGGGAGATTCTTCTCCTATGATTAGAATTGTATTCTTTCTGACAAGTAGGAAAGACTGACCTGATTTTTCTATCTGTTCTATAACTGCTTTGGAGTTCACTGCCAAAGCACAGGTTAAAACTATGTAATGCAATGTCCTCACCATGCTGTTCTCAGACATCTTAGACAATGCTTAGTTACCCAATGGCACCAGCCAAGCCCGATTTTTTTCTCAGCAAGTCTCTTTACTCATAAGCCAACAGCTGGTGCTTAAGATACCATTGAACACGGCAGTAATCAGAGGGCATTTTTACCATCTCCCCCTCCTTTCTTCTGTCAGGGACCGATGGAGAAGAGGAGCAGTAGGTTCCTCGCAGAAACTACGCTACAACCTGTTATCCCCATCGGTGGTGTAATAAAAGCAAAACAGCCATATGCTTAGTGGGAAGAAGTTGTGTATTTTAAAGTCATCATGGAGGTCACACATTTAAAATGCAAGGAGAGGTACAAAAGAGGCTCTGAATTAGGAAGGTGAGTTTAGATACTACTTGCTTGAGAAGCATGTTAGAGAATGAAATTTATAAATCCAAATACTGTGAAAAAAGAATGCTAGGACCAGGAATATCCCTACGCTGTAGAATGCTTTTCTGGTCTACTTGAAACAGTCTGAATTTTTCCTTCAATATCAGAGATAGGTCAATGATATTTATTAAAATGTGTTGTTTAGTGGTTTAGTTCCGTGGAAGGACTATTTTAAAGCTCTAATTTTTTCATGCTTTTGTAGTATCACCCTTTCCCCTTCTTGCTTAACTGTCTCTAAATTTTAATGAGAGAACAATATTTGAATGTTGAGATAACTACATTAGAGGCAGAAACACACACTTGGTGACCAAGCAAATTTCTCCGCTCTTCTTAGGATCTGGAAATTTCTAAAGAAAGGTGAACTTGAGTTTTATTTCTTCTACCAGAATAAAATAACACTCCCTTCGATTGGTTTAGTAGGCATTTCCCACATTGAACAAGATAAATATTTTAGGAGGAGATTGTAAATATGTCTGTCCTTTTGTTCCACATAGTTACAATCTATTCAGTATTATTGTGACATTAGATGTTTCAAAACAACTAACCTTTCAAGAGGAGAGTCTTTTTTGGGAAATGACTCACAACATATTTCGACTGGAATTTCAGGTGGTATTTATCTTACCAACACATCACAAAATCGACGTCAAACTGCTGCCCTACCACAAACGCAAGTTTTTGAGGAGTTAACATCAAAATTTCCATAAAGCATTTGCTAACTTTACAAAAAAGCATTTTGAAAGATTATTTTTATTCGAACTCTAGTATTAGAGGTATATCTTAAGAAAACTTGACATATGAAAAAATGCATATTTTAAAAGATAAACTTGGGGGCTTTAAAAAAGAATTTGCAGTTATTTCTCCAATGACATTTAAAATATGATTTGATCTACAAACAACTTTTCGGGATACTTTGTGTTGTACAATGAAGGGCTTCAAATTCTAGATTATGGTCAATTGAGTCATATACATGGTATTTCTGTTCCCTCACTTTACTTTCTTCTCTCACAATACTTACAGCTAAGAACAGGTAACGTATTTTGCCATGTATAATGCACACCCACGTTTTTGGCCCAAACTTTCAGGGAAAAAATCTTTTAATTTTTAATTTATTTATATTTAGAAACACAACCAATTTATTGTATTCTAGGATATTATTTTGCATATGGATATTGTTACAGCTTTCTAGAGTCATACTTTTAACACGTAAGTATAAGTAAAATAATTAAAAACATTTATATAGATATAAAATTAGTACTACCCACGTATAATGCTCACTCTTATTT
>PVKM010021080.1:0-22846 GCA_004027735.1 Carollia perspicillata
TCTCCTCATTTGTGAAATGAGGGGGTTAGATTCAGGGTCAGCAATTTTTTTCTATAAAAAGACCAGATAATAAATTTTCCAGGCCTTGGGGCCCACATGTCACCTTGGTCACATACTCTGTGTTTTACCGACCTTTAAAAGGCTAAAAACCAGGTCAGCCACAGGCTGGGTTTGGCCTCAGGGTTGCAGTTTGCTGATCCCTGGATTCCTCGGTGCTCCTTTCTGGTCACACCACTCTGTGGTTCTGTGGAACAGGAGGCCAGCAGAACTCCAAACACTGGGGCACCAGCTGTTCAGCATCGTGACACCCTGTCTTCTGACCTACTTAGAGAGACCTCCCTGAGTGTGTACTGAAGAGGAGAGAATTTAATTCTGCCCCTTACGGAGAGCCTCTTCTCCCCTGGATTGTGTCCAAGAGTAGCTTGTTTCACTCAGGGAAATCGAGTTGAAAAACTGAACTGGTCAGCCATTGCGAGTTCCAGGCCAGTTCTGGGAACTGCCCTCTCTCGGCACATTCAGGTTTTACTGTAGGATCTGAGTGTGAGTCGTGGCGCGGCAGACCCACATAGACACAGAGCTGGTGAGGCGCTCGTAAACCCGACCTACCTGCAGCACTAGCAGGGGGAGGGGTCGCTTTCTCCAGCGCTCTCTGTGGGTGTGTGCACCACTCACATTCTTGGAGGGCTTTCTCTTTTTTCCGTTTTCTGGAATTCTTTCACGATTACTGTTCAAACTAGTGTTGGTGTTTTCAGATGTTTGATTACATGGATACTTTCACACTGGAAACCCCCTCAGGAAGAGTTTCCCCGCATCGCTGAGCTTTACTCCTTATTTAATACAGTAGTAGCAAGCCGAATCTTTATATTAATACTTTCACCTTACGGGACTCATGTCTAGCAACCAGCCCACCCAGATACAAAGAGATCTGTGTGTTTGCTGCAAAACCGCCCCAAGTCAGAAAATGGACAAAGAGCTTTAAAAATAAAGTTAATTTAGACTTGAGCTGCTAATGTATAGATAATCTGATCTATATGCAAATAGTCTCTGTATGGTTCTTAAACATTTAATAGGCTTGAGATAGGCTCTGGGGAATTCTTGGAAAAGGAAATCCAAAATACGGAGCACTATTAATCATTTTATTCAACGCAAAGCTTCATAGCATGTACTTACTGATCAGTCCTGCCTCCTTCTAGAATAGCCCTGAGTCTTTCAAAATCTGCACTGCGCTGCGGGAAGAAGCTCTGATCAGAGGAGAAGTCCTCTCCAGGAGAGCGTCATGTTTTGCTGTGGCTCTCGCTCTGAACCAGGTGAGGGCCTGGGGTGCGTGTCGGTGAGCTGGGACTGGGCCAGACGTCACCGCTTTCATTTCTGGCTTTTAGTTGCGTATTGTTCTCTTTTGACTGTATCATAAAGAAAATGTCTCCACAAAGAGACTGATGCCTTTGGTGCCATGGCAACCTGCATCTGTTCCTCTGCCTCCAAAGAACATTTCCACTTACGGTTAAGGACATAACATGCATTGCTGTTTATTTAGAAGGGGCTGGCTGAGAGCCTGTGGAGAATCAGTGAGGGAAGCTGCCCTCTGAGAGAAGTTTCTCAAAGTAATTAAAATGAAATTTTCATGTGATTTATTTCCTGTGTCACGTTCTCAGAACAGTTTAATTTAATGCGCTCCAAAGCTGAATTCACTGTAGATGACTGAGGACTCCCCCAGTGGGCCCATTGTAGAAATGGGGTCAATCATGTAGTTCACAGATAGACCCCAGTGCTCTTATTTGGAAGAGACCTAGTGATCTTTCAGCCTCCCCCTCACTGGGCAAATGGAAGGAGCTGAGGCCCAGAGAAGACAAGACCTCCCCCTGCACATCTCAGTGAAGGACCGTCAAAGCTGGAGCCCTGGAGCACCCCCTCTCTGGAAGAGCCCCTCCCGGGATATCCTAAGAAAATGTGTAATACTGTACAAATATGCATAGGCTTTATTTCTCCCTGGCCGTTGGGAATAGGCATGGGATTGGCTTTCATTTAAAAACAATCTCTGTGCTGCTGCCATAGTGACACACTGCTTCCTGCAAGTGTGGCTTATCTATGTAAATCCTTGATTAACTTCACCTTGGCCACCAAAAGGATCCAGAGAACTTCCCGTTACTAGTTCTGAACTCTGTTACCATCACTGTAGACAGGAGTTCACATTTTGCACTTCAGGTTGTGCCCCGCACCTGGGAGAACTACTCTGTGGGCTCTTGCTGAGACAGGCGGTGGTGGTCTCCTCTCACTGCCTTCTCCAGGACGGACCTGTGCTCCGCCTGCGGTGTTTCTCCCTCTTTCGTGCTTGAGGGTTCTGCTGTCTTCTAATTGGGCCACAGATGCTTGGTTCCTGTTCATTCGTTCTCTCTCTGTCTCTCTCTCTGTCTCTCTCTCTCTCCCCTCCCTCCTTCCCTTCCTTCTTTTCCTCCTTTTGCTCATTCCAGTAGGAGAAGGGGAGATATCACTTTCTGCTTCTCTCTGGAAAACTGGAACTCAGGCAACATGTGAAAACATTTAGTAATGTGACACCATGGGACACATTTTATAGAATATTTATTCTTGATTACCAAAATACTTTTTGTCTCTGTGTACCTCAAAACCCCAGTGCACTGCAGATACAAATATCTTGACGTGTGTAAGTGGTCTTTATGATAGCAGAGTAGTGTTCATATGACTTAGGGTATGACTCGTTTTTCTTCTTTCCAGAACCAGGTGGGAAAAGCTGCATCCATTTTTTCTCAAATCATGAAGCCAGAAAACATAATCTGCACTAATTTAAATGTAAGTGACTTTGTGGTTTAAACAAAGGCTTGAAATGTACTAAAATCATGCCCAGAGTTTTTTTGTCTGTACAATGACTTTTGATCTTGCAAGGGCTTCGTTCAATTTATTCATTTATTGAGCTCTATGTGAAAGTTACAGTGTAGCCACCATGAGAGGAATCAACACAGCCTATGCTTCCAGCAGTTTATAAATAGGTGAGACATGTAGATATGCTCAAATATGAGATGCAAATAAACGCTCTGGGTATAACACATGACTACAGAAGGTGGTAGCTGTAGAGAGAAGGGAGATAGGTCCTCCAGTCACTTCATTAAGACTCACGAGAAACCTGTGTGCTGATTGCATCTTATTTCATGCTACTTAACTCATGGAGTCAATATAACTATGGTGCATAAATTAGTGCCTGATGTGGTTAAGTGCTTGCTCAGTAAATGTTACCTATTTCCATTCTTACGCTGCCAGCCTACCCTCTGCCCCAGAGAACAGAGTCACCTACCTCTTCCTGTCCCAGGACTGGGCACCTAGGCAGAAACTGTAGGTTAGAGTGAGTGGGTCAGCCTGAAGAGCTCATAGGCTCAAACAGGTCTGGAAGGCCAAGGTGGCAAAGGTCCCGAGTCCAGGAGTTCAGGTCATGTGAGCCAGCAGTACCAGCAAGCCAGACAGACTAGAGGCCTCGTCTTCCAGCAGCTGCCATACATCTGGCAACTTCTGTGCTCCCTACTGGATGTGGAAGCTCTGGGGATCCCGAGTGTGCCTCTGCTTCTGAGAGAGAGAGTGGCCTGCAGATGCACTCGTCTCGATTGGACAGAAGTAGAATTGCTAGGATTCCATGTGGTCCAGAGCATCATAGGAAAGAAACACAGGTGAGTGGTGAGAAGGGTTTTACATGGACTATGAGAGGCTTTTCCTAGAGTTGAAGTGAGGTCGTGGGGATCAGTCCATAAGGATTGGTGGTGAGAGGCTGAAGGCAGTGAGACTGGCAGGATTTTAATATAGTTTAGCTATAGTACCATGCTAAATACTTTATGTTTGTTGGTTCACTTTATACAATACTGCCAGAACAATATGTCTCCATATCATAGATGTGAAAATGAAGATCAAAGGGTAAGTAAATTACCCGAGTTCTTGCAGTTCATTAAATAGCAGAGTGGTTTTTACACAAATCTGTTTGCCTACAAAGCCCAGAGTTTCCTCATCACTCCAGACCTACTGGGATAAGGGTTGCGTCTCTTCTCCAGGACAGGGACTAGCTGCTCCTCCTGGATAATGAAAAGGACGCAGGACTGGGTGTAAAAATTGACTCTGCTGTAGTGCACACATTCCGTGCCCGTGAATTTAGATCCCTTGTCTCTTTCAGTCCTTGGCTCTAACAGTTGTTAGGAGAATGTTGCAATGATTTTTTTTCCAAACAAGAAAGTGCTTTGGTGGAAGTAAAACATGAGCTCCTGAGAGCGGAGCCGCCCGCCCCCCAGCGGGAGGAGAAATCCAGAGCACGGCGAGAAGCGAGCTTCCGGGTCAGGCAGCCGGGCCAGCCCCTTCCACCGGGAGCTGGGACGGAGCAGCAGCTGGTGGCCCTGGTGCAGTGGGCAGGAATCAGGCGAGGACCACGTCAGGAACCTTGAGCCGATCTCCAGTGTGAACCATCCGCTCCGTGAACTGGGTCACAGAATTATCCATGGTCAGGAAAGTTAAAGATAGTTTATTGTTTAAAAATTCTTACTTAGAAAATTCTTCCCAATATCCAAACTAACTGTCTCATATTTCAGCCTAGGCAGCTTCTCCTCCCTCAGGAATGATGCAAAGGAGATGGTTGCCATTGTCAGGTTTAATGATCTTTCAGGTTCTGGGTCTCTGTTATTAGAACAGGTTTTTAAAAATGTAATGTAAAGGGTGAAAAAATGTAAAATAATAGGCCCTCACCTTTCCAGGGCTGAGTCATCTACTTGGAATCCCTAAGAGCAATTTGTTAATTTTTAAGAAATGGAAACCTGGCAAGTAGGCTGAGTAGAGCGTCTATTCAGTCAGCATTGCAGGAATAAATGAAGTTTTTTCCTAATCTACTTTAAAAATTAATAAATACTTAAAAAATAAATCTTTTTCTGCTGCGAATTGGAATTTGTACTTACCCGATTATTCCCCCGCAGTTTTCTTTTCACTGAAATTGCTGCTGCTGTCAATATGACCCAGAGGGTCTGGCTTCCCCCTTTCCAGCTAATACATGTTAGATATTGCACTGAGTTAGCAAATGATCTCATCAGAGCACATGCATGTTGACGCTGCCCTTTTAGTCTAAATTTAAACCCTCGATCTCCAAACAACTATGGCCCCCTCTTTAGCAATGCTGTTTAATATCAAAGGATCAATTTCTACTTCCGAATATGTCTGAACGTATCAGACACCAACTTGGGGTAACTATCCACTGATTCTATTTTTATTTGTAATAATTTCTCTAGAAGTCTGGCAGTCTCCATATGGAGACTCATTTTGGAATTGAATTACCTTTCAAGGGAATTGACAAGTGGTTGGTTTTGCTGCTTTTATCTTTTATTTATTGACACAATTGAATGTTTTAATGCCCTTTTCACGTACCCATAAGGTCACCCTAAAGTTCTAGCTCCTGCTGGAAAGTCTCTGAGGCTGCACAAGTCAGAAAGGAGGAAGGACTCATTTCTTATAAAGCCCATTGTGGCAGCATCTCCCCTGTATGTATAAGTTAAAAATTGCATTTGAGTCCTGGCTGGTGCGACTCAGTTGGTTGGAGCATCGTCTGTGAACTGGATGGTTGTGGGTTCGATTGCCGGTCAGGGCACAGGCCTAGGTTGCAGGTTTGGTCCCCAGTTGGGGTGTATCCAAGAGGCAACCAATCGCTGTTTCTTTCTCGCATCAATGTTTCTCTCCCTCTCTCTCTCCATCTCTTCCCCTCTGTCTAAAAAAATCAATAAGCATGTCCTAGAGTGAGGATAAAAAAAGAAAGAAAAGAATTGCTTTTGTGTAGGAGCAACGTAGACTCCAAAAACACAAGAGTCTGTATGAATTAGAGGCCTTCTTTTCCTCTCATGTAGAAAACCAGAGGTGGTCAGTCTAGGTCTGGTGTGGCATTCCATGGTGTCCTCAAGGACCCAGCTTCTTTCTGTATTTCCGCTCCAGCATCCTAAGCACTTGACCTCCATATGTTGATTGTATTGCTATTCCAGCAAGAAGTAGGAAGAATGGAGAGGGCAAAGAACTTAGCACCTTTTTTTATTTACTGATTTGAGAGAGAGACACATTAATTTGTTGTTCCATCTGTTTACGCATTCATTTATTGCTTCTAGTACACGTGCTGACTGGAGATCAAACCCACAACCTTGGTGCATCGGGATAACACTCCAGCCAACTGAGCTATCTGGACAGAATTTAGCACCTTTTAAGGATGCTTTCCCAATTGCCTTACCTGTTATGGGCCAGAACATAATCCCCTAGCCTCACCTATTTGCAAAGGAACCTGAGAAACAGCCTCAGAGTTCTACATGTGATAGCATAAGTTAAAATTCGGGAGCCCTGTTATCAAAGAAAGAAAGGGAGAAGGGCTGTTGTTTAGAAAACTAGCAGTCTCTTCCACACTGTTTTGTTCTGTTTCAAGTATGCAACAACTTTAAGAGAAAATAAAAGCCAAAAATGCAAGTTTCTAGCGCGTTTAGGGCTTCTTTTTTGTTCTGAGGTATCCGATGATTTGTCAGCATTTCCTGAGGCCCGAGAAAATCAGAGGGGTAGGAAGTATGTGTTTTATTAAGTTTTTCTTACCAAAAATTCCCCCTGCTCCTTGCTAATTCAATTTTCCTAGCCTTTTGTTTGAAAGCTGTGAGATTAAAGCAATGTGCTGTACCCTAATTTAGCTTTTAATTGCACCCTGAGACATCAGTTTGAGACAAGCTCCTAGCTTTAAATTTTCTCTTTGCCTTTCATCAGTAACCGCCTCATCTATGCTGCTCCTCATCAGTATATTCATGAGGTATTGACCTTACTCTTGAAATCCCTACTGAATCAGAGATAGTTGCTGGAGGCAAGGAGAGAAGTTGAGAAAACTTAGGAAGAAAAGCTGAAATCTTCCAGGAGCACATCATTAGTAGTTTTTAACATGGAGCTCCAGGAGGTTTATCCTTGAAAATTGCTGTGCTCCCCTCTCTTTCATCATCGTTGAGGGTCTACTAGGTGCCAGCCACTGGGGATGTTGCATCTAACAGAAGTAGACTTGTCCTTGACCTCAGGAGGACAGTCCACTACCCTCCAAATTCAGTTTTATTAACAAGGATGTTAATAACTATTTAAAGTAGAGATTTTACCCTACTTCCAAACTAACGCATTCATGGATACTGGTAGAGATACAAAACATCAAGGAGTGAAGGATAGTTTATTTCTCACAGCAATAACAGTAGCTAGAGTGTTAGCAGTGTTGCACTAGTTCCCTGAGATTCCCATAGGATGACGTGAAGAGACCTGTATGCCTCTTGCACGCACAGGGCTTACATTTTAAGATGAATTGGGGGAACCCAGATCTCTTGTAAAGGGCAGTAAGCTTTCCTGCCCTTTGCTCTGGACGAGGCACTGAGTCTCGCTTCCCTGTTGGTTATACAGACATTGTCGGGAAGATTGGAATAAAGACTGTCAGCGCTTCTGCTCAAACGTGGGAGACCCAGGGAGGGGTCTCCCAGCAGTGGGTGTGCCCGTGATTTGGCCCGTGCTTTAGCATACTGGATGTCGGTGGGGCCTTGGGATTCAGTCTGCTTGGGACCGTTTCACTCTGTTCTGCAGGACCAGAGAGATAGCCCCTGGTCCTAGTCGACTGCTCAACAAACATAAAACGTTATGAAATGGACTATTGAGAGAACTTAGCTGGTTTGGTATATAAAAGAAATATCTCTTCCGAAAAAACTACCTCTTGTAAGGATCAGTGTTCATACCCTTTGACTTTGTTATTTTGCTTCAGGGAATTAAGTCTAAGAAATTAAATTTACCTTTTAAACATATGTGCATATCTATCAATATGATAAAGGATGGTACTAATTTATTCGATGCATTATTTTATTTATATGATGGATTGCTGTGTGTTCATCATTAGAAAAGAGGTTTTCTCTTCTTTCTGAAATTTCTTTGTAGTGCTATAAGAAAATGTTCATTGTTTAATAATTGGCAAAAAGAATCAACCTTTGGGGAAAATTAATATATTTGGAAGATATTATATGAAACTATAAGCAATAGTTAACATTAGTTGGTAAATTCCGAGTTATTCTCATCTTATTTAAACTTTTCTGTATTTTTTGAAATCGTACTGGTGCGCATTGGTGATGAGGGGGAAGATGTGTTCTTTTCCCTTGTGCTGTTCAGTCTGATGGGAGGGGTTAGTAACATCACTTGGAGTGCTCAGTACACCCCAGTTTCAGAAGTTCCTTGACAGCGACAGTCTAAACAGAAGGGCCTCTCTAAGGCTTTAACCAGCTCCCACCGGTACCTGCAACAACCTATGCGCCTGCAATTTCTTAACCAAAATACTAATAAATAGAAAAGCTAAGGTGCGTTTACCCTGGAGCCCATTTTATGAGATCATCTGATGGTCAGAGCCTCTGAATCTAGAGGCAATATGGAGGAAGAAACTGTGGTGTTTACTGAGTACCTCCTGTGTGCTGGTATTTTATTTAATTTTCACAATAATTCAAAATATGAAGTGTAAAGGTGTTTTCCTGACTTTAAAAATAAAAAAGAAATGGATAGAGAGGTTAAGCACCAGCCAGCGTCACGTAGCTAATGACTGCCAGTGCTGGAAATCCAGCCTGAAGACCGTGGTCTGTTCCTACACAAGCTCTGCCGCCGCGGCGTTTCGGTTTGCCACTGGAAAACAAGCTTTGGTTGGCGAGCATACGCTTGAAGCATTTTTTTGAACTTGTGCAAGCAAACGGATTAGGACATGGCATGAAAATGGGGTAGGTGCCTATACATTTAGGCTTATCTTCCGGGACACTTCTCAGATGAAAGCTGGCTCCGACTTGTTTTTGCTGTGTCTTCTTTCTATTCAGCTTCTGATCCATATCCAGTCGAATATGTTGGAAACCGTGATAGAGATACTAAAGGATACCGCAGAGGGAAATTTATCAAGATTTGTGAAGAAACTTAAATTCTCAGAAGAAGTGGTGAGTGTGTGGCTGCTGCAGAAATTATTAAAAGGGGGAAGGGCACTCTTTAAAAAGGCCATGTCCTTAGAGAGATGGTCGAATTTGTGAACTCTCTTTGTTACTGTTGTATGTTTTCTCTGTGTGGGTGCAAAGATTTTTTTCCTTCAAACACAAAATAGTCTCCAAAATGCTAGCAAAGCTTCTTCCCTTTGTTAGTCTTTCCCCAGACTTTTCATGGGACCCAGCTCTCTCTTTCTTTTTCCTTTCCCCTCAAGCCCCCAGTGCCTTCTCCCCATCCCTCAGTCAGTGATCTTGCTTCCTGTGTCATGGAGGAAGCAGACGCAATCAGAGAGAGGCACACTGGCCTTCCGGAGGCTCCGTGCTGCCCAGCCCTGCTCCCCACCTGTGTCCTGCAGCGAGTGCCCTCTGACCCACTCCAGGGTGCTGGTCCAGGTGTCTTCCCCTCTTGGGAGCATCATTAGCATCCCTTTCCCTGTGGATCATGCCCATCAGCAAACAATAGGCTGTAGTATCTCTCGTCTTTAAAAAAAACCTCCCTTATTTAAACTAATGAAAAGGCCAACACTCCAGTTATTAAACCATACTAAAGCTCTGTCATTAGACTTGTTGTTTTAGCTCCTCAACAAAACAGCTAATGGAACTGTATAAATGCTTTGCAAAATTCTAAAACAAAATTAAATAAAAACAAGGAGAAAGAAAAATTGAAAGCAAAATGAAACAAATAAACCCATGTGTCACCTTGATGGCTTAAGCACACAAAGAGGAATTATTATGAATCATTTGAAATTTAGCAATTTGTACATCGCTAGTAGTGTAGAGCCTAAGGGAAAAAAAGAAGTGTAAGGATATCTGTCACTAGTAATGAAACTGGTGCCGTCATTTTGACCACACAGGGGCCTGTTGGGTGGTCCTCCCGCCCTGCTTTTCTCCCTCCTTCCCTCGCCTGTGATCGTGCTGGTCTCACCTGGTGTCTGAGACGGCAGGACTGCGGCAGAGGGCAGGTGGCTGCTCTCCCCTCTGCCACCCTGTTGCCTCCCAGTCCTGTTCCATTTCCTCACTTCTGCCCAGAGGCTCCTTCCTGCTGTTAAAGGGGACAGAACACCGACTGGATCTGACTCAATTTAAAGCTTCCTTGTGTTTGAGGTCTCAGCTCTGTGTAGGTTGTGACCCACTGAGATCCTCTTGGAATATGATAGAAAAGCAGCGGCCCTGGAAATGTGATCAGGTTTTCAAGTGCACAATCGTGTGCATGCGTGTGCAGTACAGACACGTTAACCACTCTTCCCTTGGATCTGGTCTGTCCACATGTTTCCCAACTTTACGACGGAAGAATCTGTCATCCAGACAAACTGCACACTGAAAAATGCTGATTGTTTTTATCTGAAATGCACTCCCCAAAGCTGTCAGACTGACTGACATGGGAAGCTCGCCCTGTCCCCCTGGTTGTTGTGAGACACCGAGGGTGCCACTTACTATGAAATGAAGCGATCCTGTAAGGCGGCTTTCGAGCTAGCTCTGAGTGTGTCTGAGCCTGCATGTGGAGTCGTGCACTGCAAAGCTCTGCATTTCACATCTGCTGTGGTTAGTGTTTATACCAGCAGTATTGCCCGTGTCTCACACGTGGAGATAAGGTGGGATGCCGCTAGGGGAACGGAGATCTCGGTGGCTTATTTTCTGCGATGCCAGGACTGAAACCTCTCCAACAGCTGTTCACTCACTTACTGCTTTCTTAAAAGTAAATTAGCAAACAATGTGGTATGATCTCTTTTCTGCTGAAATTGTCGAGTGGTCCTAATGATACCATGTAATACTTTTTGTAGCAGTGTAGGGGGACTGGTGTCATACATGCAGTTAGAGCAGTGCTATCAATACCTCCAGCTCGGCATACTTGCTTCGCTTGTTTTGAAAGATATGCTGCACAGTAAGTCACTGTACCTTGAACATGAGGACTAGACAGACTGTTCTTTTTAAGAACATTGAGAAGTGCTTAAACTTTTTATGGACGGTTCACTGGGGAGCCCATGTTGGAACGGAAGGTGTGCAGGTAACCAGTGGGTTTATGAGGTATTAGACGGTGACCAAAGGATGTGTGAGGGACTTTGGTTACAATTAAATCTCGTTGAGAAACATTGTTAGGTTCTATTGTTAATAAGGATTGAACTCTGCAGAGTGTTGATTTTGTTCAGAAAGGAGCTTCGTGTCCTAATTTAGAGCTCACCCGCTTTTGTAGAATTAATGCTGTTCATACTCTTGTGACTCTGATATTGGCACCTCTGGTCTAGTCCTACCCTCCATGTTTCTTCCTTATAATACCCAGCAGCCTCTGGGCACATCCGCTTCCCTGTTTCACAGGCACCTGAATCATATCCGACACAGGATCTTGGTGTTCCCTCTCCAAACCCGGTCCTCTCCTCCTCCCCATCTCAGTTACTGACATCACCCTTCACCAGGTTCCAGAGCCCAAGTTGGGAAGATGCCTTCGATGCCTCCCCCTTCCTTCACCCCTTCAACCATAAATTGTTAAAAGTTTAAATCTAAAGTACATCTTACATCCATCTTCTGATCCATCTTTTCTGTACACTTCCCAGTCGGAGCCATCCATCATCCTCTCACTGGGCCTGCGGTGGGGCCTCCGGGGCAGACTTCCCATTCTTGTATCCGCCACATCTCCGCACAGCTCTGTAAACCGAGACCAGATCGTGCCCCGGTTTGGACCCTCTGATGGCTTTTAGAGTAAATTCCAAAAGAACGCACCATGCCTAACACCAAAGCCGCATTCAAAGGATGATTTCAGTAAGGGGAAGAGGAAACCCGGCCAGAGAAGAGGACGTGGAGGAGGAGCAGGTGGCCCGTGGAGCCGCGTAGACTCTGGAGCACGGAGTCCCTCATTCTTATTTTCTGCCATTACCAAAAGTTAGTGGCCGACGGGACGCTAATTAAAAGGGACAGGGCCTCACCCATCATTATGAGAATCTGCACATTTAGCCTGTCTCAAGACTGAAGATTCATTCATTCTCACCTCAAGTACACTCTGAAAAATGCCAGAATGGAAAGTGTTCCTAACTAAAACAAAACATTTTCCTAAAAAAAGATTTCTGATCTCTGAAAACAATCAAACTTTAACATGCACTATAAAGCCCTACATAATTCGGCCCTGCCTCTTGCTCTGGTTGTTAAATTGGACGAACTTGGTCTGTTGCTGTGTGGGCTCCTTTTCCTGGCGTGTCTCATTATCCGGCGTGTGCCACTTACATCCGGTTTTACAAGATATTCGGCCCTGGCCAGCGTGGCTCAGTTGTTTGCAGCGTCATCCCAGAGCCGAAAGTTTGCAGCTTCGATCCCTGGTCAGGGCGCATGTGGGAGGCAACCGTCGATGTTTCTCTCTCTCCATTCTTCTCTCCCTTCTTTTCTAAAAGCAATGAAAAAATGTCCTTGGGTGAGCATTAAAGATAAAGATATTAGGTACGATTTTCAAGGACTAATTCTGAATTTTGTGTGTAGCCTGTGGGATCCCTTGCCCCTAGTCATACCTCTGTGTGCTCCAGTACCCTGGTTTTTACCACGTTAGGTGTGCACTGTGCATTTCTACACATGTATGTCCCTGTGTCCTGCAGGGCAGAAAGAACAAGGAAAAAATTGTGCATAGGCGTAGTGGTTTGCTTTTCTTTTGTTTTCCAGCTGGCCAAAGTGAGGGGAAGAGTGAAGGACGTGCCGGCCCTTCTGGCCAGATTTGACGAGCTCTATGGGAAACTGCACATAAATGGCCAGGTCACCACTCACAGTTTGGAGGCTCTGCTCTGCCACACTCCCAGGGACCTGAAGTCCCACGTGGTTCTGTCCAGCAAGAGGACAGCCAGCCGTCGGACCTTCCAGCCACTCAGCCAGTCCCTGTGGGCTGAGTAACCCCGGGTCCAAGTCCCTGGAGGGTGGGTCTGAGTTGGACGGGGCCTGCTTCCAGTGACTCGTGGCAGTATCCTACGAAGTCAGGCACGAACTCCAGTGGACACTGTACTACCAATTGGTCTCCTAATCTCCGTGTTCATTGAGTGCTGGCAGGCCGACCTGAGAAGTTAATGCATTGTGCCACTTTGCAGGTCTAGGCAGAGCCAAGCAGAACGCTCCGCTCCCTCAGAAAGGAGGCTGGCGCTGGTGAACTGCGGAGGGTCCTCGAAGGAACGTGGTCACAGCGTCCAGTCCGGCTGCTGGTGCCCGAGTTCCCAGGAAGCGGCGGTGGAAGGAATCGCACTGTGAGGGGTCAGCCCCATCCCCCTTTCAGGGCGGCGGCTGCTCGCTGACTTCGGGTGGTCTGGGCCCCTCTGCGGGGGTGCTGGGGCGCAGCCCAGGGTCTTCCCTCTGTTTCTGTCGTCACTTCCTGCAACCCCAGAGGAGACACCTGAGCCCTCGTCTTTCCACCCGTACGACAGCAGTGCCTGTGTGAATCTGCATGTTGATCTGAAATTTTCATTCAGGGTTCAGTAGGGCCACATTTTCTCAAAGAATAAGAAAAATAAAAAAGGTTCCCCACACTTCTTGGGATTGTGTTTTGTTTTCTCAGCGGCATAGACACAACCAGAACTTAGCTCTCAGAACTGGTAAGCGAGCCAGCATTCAAATGGTTACTGCTCTGGTCACGGGCAAGCCGTGTGCTTTTCAGAATAAAAGTGCCAGTGAAAACCACATAATGTTCTCTGCGTTGCTTAGTTCTCTATGTGGGTCATAAATTTTTGTTTGCTGATGGGTTTTCTTTTTCTCTCTTTGGATGTTTTCTGGTAAAAATGAATGCGTCATGACGGCGGGTCAGAGCTTTCTCACACTGAGCCGTTACTTGTGTTTCGAGACACAGCCCCTGGAGGGCTGCGCCCTGTGTTTCTGAAGGCCCAGGCGGTGCCCAGCCTCTCGGCCGCCTCCCTAGCATGCTGTAGACCCTTCAGTGCCAACTTGAACTTTATCGTTACTTTGAGACCAGAATAGCTCATCGAATCAGAAATGTTATTGGATGAGGCACCTTCTGAGTCTCCTAATTTAAGTCCCTCACCTTTCAGGTCGAGGAAATAGCTTGTCCAAACTGGGGTAGTTTGAGGAGGAGCTGAAATTCAAATCCGGACCTCTGGTCTCGTACCCTTCCCATTATCTGCATTGTGTCTCTGCAGAGAAGAAGAGGGAGAAGCTCTTCAGAGGCAGAGTAGTAAGGGCTTTCCCAACCTGGGTGGCATGGGCTCACCTCGCTTCCATCACTGGTCAAGCGGGGCATAGTAATAGTACCCACCTCCTCGGCCTGGCCTGAGGATGGAATGAGTTCCGGCAGGACAGCACTTGGTGCAGAGCAAGGGCTGTGTGAACGTTAACTGTTGCTGTCACTGTCAATAGCATTTGCAATGTTTGCACCTTGTTGAGGAATTACATAAACAAGTGAGCTCTTCCTCCTGTTCAGAAATATCAAAAAAATTTCTTGGCTTATGCTCTGTGAAACATTAGTCTCCTTTAAAGAAAATTCTGTGCCTTCACAGACTCTTAATTGCATCTTGCGTGTCTTGTGTTTTGAAAACAAAAAATCTCTCCACCTTCGAAGTCTTAGGGAGTAACAGGGCACGCTTCCTGTGCCCCCGCTGTCATTCCCCGCCCCCCAGCATGCACAAAGAGCACTCGGTAGTGCTGCCGTGCCCTGGGTGGATGTGGCCCTGGTTGTTAGAGCAACAACCACTCATTAGCAACAGACAGAAGAGTTTCGGGAGTGAGAAATAGCAGCAGCGACCGACACGAGCCCTGCTGCCCTGAGCCGTGGGCACCCCGCGCTCTGCCCACTGTAAGAACTGGGCTGCGTGACCTACGCTAGCCATCCTGCTGAGGGGCAGCCTAGGACAGACGTAACTAATGTGTGTGACACTCACCCAAAAGTAATAGACGGTTCTGAAGGCTAAGAAAAATTGTCAAAGAAGTATGTTCATCATATTAACATTTTATTCTTTCGTTTCTTTGAAAAGTGCTTCTTTGCATTCAATAATTTGCCTAAAGCATCTGTTTACTCTTCAGCGGTTTGCCTGAGGCATGTATTGTGCCTACCCTGTTACCGAGAACATTTCGGTGGACAGGATATCTCATTCCCCAACTCCGTGTACCTCTGTAGGTCGCCTTCACTGTGTATGTCTATTGCTCCAGAATCCCCAAATCGGCCTGGTGAGTACAGCACAGTATGAAAAAAACCAAACACATATCTCTTTAGTTAGGTGATATCAGGACAGGCAGGGTCCTGGTTATCTGTTGCTGTGTCAGAAACACTCCAGAATTTGGTGGCTTGACACCACCCCAGTTGTTTTATATTTCTCGTTCTCCGCAGAGTTGACTGGGCTCAGCCAGGCAGGCACTCCTTCGCAGGGTCTCGGGTGGGTGCAGTCCGGTGATGCCTGGGACTGCAGGCGCCTCAGAGGCTTCCTCACCGCGTATTCCAGGAATTGATGGCAGGGCCTCAGTGAGGCCGCAGCCAAGTTGTCTACTGGCAAACACACGTGCACGTAAACTAAGGTGCCAGAGGGCAAAATAGCACGGGCCTTGACAAAAGGAGCTCAAGAGTCAAATTTATAACACTTCTGGCTACGGATTTGGGAAAATGAAACTCAGTACAAAAATATCCATTTAAAAAATCACAGTGGCAGAAGCTATGATTAGTCAAATTTAACAGGCATTATGCATTAAAAATATGTGCTGAAGCAAATCACTGTGAACTGATTTCAGTGGAGAGATTTCAGAAAAGTAAAATAAATTTTTTAAAGGAAGTGGTTTGAACATCTTGCCTAAAGAATGGATCAGGAAACAAAGTTGACTTGAATGGCATTATTTTAAAAAATATCTAAGGAACAAGAGTTGATACTGGTGTAATTCTGATTGACATATTTTTTTACTTGCTAATATGGAGTCAAAACAAGGGGATTAAAAAATGCTCAGTCCTTTTGGAGCCTGCATTGTGCGGGAGGAGCAGAGATTAAATAGCTGTGCAAACTACCACACGATCACAATGGGATAAATAATAAATCCCAGGCAATACACTGCCCCGTGGCAAAGACAGTGAGTGGCGTGCGCACGCATGCTCACACTCACGGTTAGAGGAGGACCCTTCCTGGTCTCAGAGCAGCAACTGCGCACGTCAGTGACCTTGGCTGGTACAGCACGTTGCCTTGTGCTGGTCCAGAAGTGTTCCGCCTGTTTACATAGTGTCTCCGAAGGCCGAAGTAGTCTGCTTTCGCTTTACATGGCCCCAGAATGCCCATATAGCATATTATACACATAATGGGGCTTTAATATTTGTTGTAAGAGTGAATTAATGAATGGCAGATTAGTTAATATGTGTAGTCTGCCATGATATGCTTTTAAGACCTCCGCAAGGGTTTCACAAACTGCTCATTCTTTTTATCCCAGTTTTAAGGATGACAGAGTCAAGACCCAGAGAAGTGGAATGCCTGAGAAGCAGGCCCAGAATCCCTCTCTCCCAGCTGTTGCCCCCCACCCCCCATTATTTCTAAGCATTCAGTTAATCTGAGTCAGAAGTGATCTGGGGAGGAAGCGGTGTTGTAGAGGGAGAGCCCCAGGGTTCCAGGAGAAACTTCCAAGCTGTTGAAGAAAGATCAAAACACTGCTGCATTGCACACCCCGCCCACTTGCCAGCTTTGCTCAGTCGGCCCGGAGAGCTGTGACCTCCAAGGGCTTCAGAAGCAACATTGTCACAGTGATTAAAGGTGGAGTTGGGGAGAGAAGACCCAGAGGGAAACAAAGAACCCCAAGCTTGGCTGCTAATCACTGCCATGCAACTGGAACACTCCCAGGCCGGCCGCCTGGGGAGAGGAAGCCTCCTTTCATCAGCTGTTCCGTCAGCTCCGGGGAGGGCGATGCCCGGGAGTCCCTGCAGCCTGCCTGGGAAATGCTCTGCGGTATCATCCTCTGGACTCCTTTCTCCAAAGGGATCTCTGAACAAGAACGGTTAAAATATGCATGTACACACACACACATACACATATATGCATGCTGCGCACCCATGCACACATACATACATGTGTGTATATGTTTGTTTGTTTCCAACAATTCCTGGATGTCTGTACGCTTTGCTCTGTCACTAGCATACAGCTGAAGAACTCAGAGTACCCAGCAGAGGGCGCCCAGAGTCACTATTTTTAAAAGGTGCTATTTTTCAGAAGCACCTTCCATTTCTGGAACTGGGAGAGAACAGAGGTCCACAGGAAAGGTAGCTATAGAAAGGCTTCAGGGAAGACACAGAATATTTCCATCACTCCCATTAAGAATTATCCAGTTTCAAAAGGATGCTTTGGGAAGAGAGAGAAACCAGTGAGGATGATCCCTCGCAGATACTAACCAATGTCAGTGTGCATGTGCATAGCTAGGTGGATGTTTCATGAGAACACACCCAACTCAGGTCCCTTTGAAAGAAAAAGGACGGTCCTTGGTCCCACCGGGGAAGAGTTTCCTCCTACAGTAAGAAGAAATCCCACAAAGAACTATTTGCCCTTGTTTTCTGAAACCCCATTGGTATGTGGGAGAAGCGAGCAGGACTTGGGCTGCTCATTATTTCTGTTGTCTTCCTCTCCCATGCAAACCCGCCAGCTGACAGCAGCCTCCCTGTGCCTGCCATCCCTGGGAAGGTGCTCAGGCTTGGGACTGTCCTACATTGTGGGGGGGGGGGACTCCAGTGTCCTGTGTCCCTGCCCATTTCTAGGAATAGGTCAATGATCAAGTTTCCATGGTCGTGAACCTTTAGTATCCATCGAGGCTTCAGAGTCCTAATTACTATAATGGGTTTGGGCTGGGATTCTGGTGAAAGCCTCTCACAGAGACCCAAGCCCTGAGGACAATGGCAGACGCCCTTCCTCAAGACAATGTGTCCAGAGAATTCAGTAGATAACTCTCGAGAATCATCAGAAACACCTGGAGGAGGTTCCATGTGACTGGACATCCCACCACATCTGATGGGGGTGAAAGAAACAAACTGTTAATTACTCTAAATGTGGCCAAAGTCTGTCTTGAGCACAGCAGCTCAGAGAGAAAGATACTAAAAAAAAAAGCTCTGAGGGAAACTCCTATAGTACATGGTTTTCTCCTCATACTTTCTTCAGTTTATGTCCCTTATAAAAAAAAAGAAAAAACAAAAATAAACAAAAACACAAACACCTGATGGTGGCCGCTTGGTCAAATTCCGTAGGATTCCCCCAGGAGTCTGGAGTCGAGTGGCCAGAACTGAGCCCCTGTTTCCACGAAGCCGGTAGATAGAGGCGGAGGGGGCTGTGTGAGGGCGGAGTTCTGCGGCGCGGCACCGGGGTAGGAGGGGGCGAGGGTCCCCCGTGTCCTGATGTCTGTCTGCACTGCAAGTGGAAGAATCAGTGGCACGAGGCTCACTCACGCAGGGGCTGTCTCGACATGTGGAGACGTGAGCAGCCCATCAGCCAACCAGCCGGACTGAGTAGCTGCTCCAGAGCCCTTGTCCCGGGCCTTCCACAGCCTTTGTTACTCCCTCAGCGGCAAGATATTGAACCCAGTGGACCGTGGGACTGGCCAAAAGTGTGATAAATCGTCCTATTCATATGGACTATTTGGTCTTTTTAATTTAAGTCTCTTTCTCCTTTCAATTCCACACTTCACTTTGCCAGTGTAGACATAACATAAATCACTGATGAGGTCCCTCTGTTCAAACCCTTTTAGGTGCCAGGCACCTGGGTGGATGTGGAGGGGAACAGAGATAACCAGCACAGCACCGAGGCTGGTAGTAGCCAATCTCCTGACTCCATTTTATTTATTTGCATTATATTTTATTAAGCTATTACAGTTGTCCTGACTCCTCCCCGTGTGCCCCCCTCCTCTCAGCACCCCCACTCCCTCAGGCAGTCCCCCCACCAGTGTTCATGTCCATGGGTCCTGCATGTAAGTTCTTTGGCTGCTCCATTTCCCACACTGTGCTTTCAGCCCCACGGCTGTTCGGTTCCTACCTATTTGTACTTCTTAATGCCCTCATCCCCTGGCTCCATTGTAAAGATTCTGAGACAAACAGGTGATACGAGTCCCCGTGTCTCTGAGTTATAATTTAGGCAAACCTACTGTAGGTTGGGTGTAATCGCCTTCTGTTTACATTTCATTAAATTAACGTCTTAGTTTTTTTTCTCGGTGAATTCTACTACTTCCTCTTTCTTCTTTCTCTGTTCTTCTATTTTGCATCTTCCCTATCATTTTGTGAATGTTTCTCTCTTTGAAAAAAGTCTTTTAGGTCCCTTTTTTGGGCTCTTTGGTGACGGGGTTTGGCTTCCTGTGTTCTCACTCTTTCACTCACTGACTAAGAGTGGAGGCTGCTTTACTGGAACTTAGGAGCAACCAGAGGTTTGCTTTCAGTCCTGTTTTCCCCGAGCATAGACTCTTATTTCCAAGGAGAAGCTGTCAATAAGCCAAGTTGAGAAAACCAAGCAATACGGCTAAAAACCCATTTTCTTTCTTTTTTACATTTTATCTATTTATTTAGAGAGAGGGGAAAGGAGGGAGAAGCAGAGGGAGAGACACATTGATCTGTTGCCTCTCACACGCCCCCAACCGGGGACCTGGCCTACCACCCAGAGATGTGACTTGACCAGGGAATTGAACTGGCAAACTTTTGGTTTACGTCCAAGCCATTGAGCCACATCAGTCAGGTCAAAACCCATTTTCTTCACCACCTGCCCTTGGGGTATACTCTGTAGAAGGTGCCAAGACCACTGGGAGCTGCCCATTTGCCCCCCAAATATATCTCCAGGCCCAGCATCCTGACGTGAGTTAATTCTCTCCAAGTAGGGCATGGCAAGATTAACCAACTAACACTGTCCTTTACTGCAACACAAGGTACATTTCTACTTTTCCAGTTTGTGCAACAGAGAATGTTTTGCAAGTACCCGCTTTGCCTAGAAAACAGAGGCCAGATTAAAAATATGTGTTTGCCAGTTCAATATTTCCAGACCTGACACTCAGCTACCTCCTAACAACCATGAACTTCAGATCTAGGTTTAAAGCCCAACTATGGGATTACATCTTCCATCCTCTATGAGAGCTTGGAAGATGCTAATTACTGCAAAATAAATAACATTACCCCATCACTTTTATCTTTATTGTTTTAATTTGAAGCAACCAAGTTGTGTTTGTCCATAGTGACCAGGAGAGAAATATTGATTTTTAAGTTGGTCTTATTTTCCCATTCTTAGAAACTGATAAATGAATGAGTAGAATATGCTCAATCCAACCTTGGGGTGAAAAGTCAAAGACTGTGTGCCTGTGAGATCAGGGAAGTTTGTCCACTTGAGACAACAATGGGAACAGAATGAACCACGATGCTCATGATGGGTCAGTTGACAACACTTAGGCAGAATCCACTTTGTTTGGAAAGCACAGCTTCATTCCTGGTATCAAACCCTCAAAAAACACACAGGAAAGTAAAAGATGCTGGTCCATGGTGACTTTGTCTAGAGTTATTTTGGAAGCTCCTAGAGTCGAGTATCATTGGTATTTAAAGGTGATGATGAAAATGCCTTTTGTTTCTTCGCCTTGTCTACGAGATTTCCTGTCCAAAATAATAAGAAAAAAGGAAGGCTGACTAACAAATCGTGAGTGCATGCCTGGATTTGTTCCATTCAGATCCAATAAAACCACATCAAGTTGCTAAAAAAACGGACCCGCTGACCACGACAAAGCAGCTCAGTGCAAGGCTTTGTTTCACATTCCCTGCAGCTACGAGGCACCTGTGGCTCAGACTTTGAGAAATGTAACCTGCATGCCTACGTGCGGCAAGGCCTTCCTGGCAACCTGTAGTTCAACAAAGAATAGGAAATGAAAACCATCATTGTCACCACAAGGTTCCTTTCACAGGAGTTTCCGTAACTTGGAGAGGTACCTTTGCTGCTTGCTCTTTGCCCTGGTCTCTTCATCTGCACTGCTCTGGATCACCTCCAGATGAAGAAGTACTTGTCCCCGTGGTGAAAGGTCTCAGGAATTGGCTGCAGCTCCTTTCAAGGAGCGCCCCTAGGATTGGGCGCCTGCTCGTTTGCTCTGAACAACTGAGCTGGAGCCCCGGAAACTTTGACCACACTGACATTAACTTGCATACCAAATATATCAAACTCCTAGAAAGTCTCGAGACTGCCATTTGATTTAGAGTTTCTTAAGTAACCTTAGCAGCCCTGAAGACCAAGGACCAACCACAGTGTATAGCGGTATGAGTTGTACCAACCAAGGGCATTTGGAAGAGGGGCTGAGTGGAGGCTAAAATCAAGGCTGCTTAAAGGAAGCATCTTTTCCTAATTCACCCAAACCCACTGTGTGGATCAGTGGGGGCTGTGAAGTCGTCCCGACTCCTTTGGCTTGATGGTAAAAACTCGGAGTATGTCTCTCTCAAAAGCTCCAAGGGCTTCCCGTTTCACAGAGAATCAACTCCAAAGTCCGCAGAGTGATGTAGCCTGAGCCCACTGCCCTCCAACCTCAGCTTGCATGCTCTTCCTTTACTTGTATTGTACCTGCCACATGAGCCTTTTCGCCATTCCCTGAAC
Source organism: Carollia perspicillata (assembly GCA_004027735.1). Lineage (NCBI taxonomy): Eukaryota > Metazoa > Chordata > Mammalia > Chiroptera > Phyllostomidae > Carollia > Carollia perspicillata. The sequence continues at coordinate 21,530 of PVKM010021080.1, forward strand.
ACCCCAGCACAGTCCTTTGCATTGGCTGTTCCCCTGGCTTGCTGCCTCACTTCATTCAGATATCTGATCAAATGCTGTCTCCTCCCTGAGCCTTCCCTGGCCACCTAGTCTAAACTGCACTTCCCTTCTCTCTTATCCTGCCTTACTACTTGAATTTTGTATTTATGTATTGTTTGTCTTCTCTTTAGAATAAGGGTTGGCAAGCTACAGCCTGAGAGCCAAATTGTACTTGCTGCTGTTTTGTGTAAATAAAATTTCATTGGGTAACACATTGTTTTAGGCTGCTTTCGCAGGACAACTGTAGAGTTGAGTAGTTGCCATAGAGACTGCATGGTCAACAAAGCCAAAAATATTTATTATCTGGTCCTTTGCAGAAAGAGCAGACCAACCCTGTTCTAGAAAGTAAGTCCCATGGGGGTAGGTTTGCTGTCTCTGCTCATTCCTGTATCTCTTGCACTCAGAATTCTGCCTGGCACTTAGTCAGGACTTGGTAAATATCTATTAAATGATTGAACACCCAGATGAATAAATATCCAAATTATCTAGAAAATTATTATCTTAATTCAACAATAATTGAGCACCAACTTGTGCCAGGCATTGGACTCTGCGGAGGACACCATAATGATGAGAGACCAATACATTCAAAGGCACTATGAGAATGTCCCGTAAGTGCCAGGGGTTGTGGGAGCCATAAAAAGGGACACCTGACCAAGGCATCCGAAGACGGTGGCCTTAAGGCTGAGTCCTCCAAGTGAAGGGGCGCGGGAAGGGCTCCACAGGCAGAGGGTGGGACATGCCTGGCCAGAGGGAGGCAGCCCCCGTCCTCTCTGGAGCAGCACGCCGTCTGGAACAGGAGAGTTGTTTGAGGGGTTTGAAGAATTTCTTCATGAGTTTGAATAATCACTTTCCTCATCTTGCCTTTGGTTGTCATTTAAAATTTGGAGGAAGATAATGGTTTTTCACAAAAAGTTTGTTCCTTTTCTGCTGCTGTCTTCAGCCCAATCCCAAACACGCCAATGGTGTTTTTTGAAGGGATGTCTCAGAAACACGAGAACAGGGTTTCTCGACCTTGCACTGCGGACAATGCGGACCAGATAATTCTGTGTTGTGGAGGTGTCCAGTACTGTATAGGAGGTTTAGTGGTGTCCCTGGCCTCTCTACCCACTAGATGCCAGTATCACTCCCCCAGTGTGGCACCAAAAATGTCTCTAGACATCACCAGCTGTTCACAAAGGGGCACTGCCACCCTCCTGATAACCACTGCATTAGGGGTTATCAGTAAACCATTAGTGGTGCCAGTAAAACACACCGGGCAAC
>PVKM010021081.1:6150-22949 GCA_004027735.1 Carollia perspicillata
CCCCCCCCCCCACACACACACAGAGCTGGCAAGCTGGTATCATAGCTGAGACTCCATCAACCTGGCTAACTCTGTTTGATCAGCCTTGGAGATCCCCAGGGACTCCATCTCACCCAATTTATGGGCCCACCCAAGCCACTTGTCCTTATAAATGGCTGGTCTTGGCTCATGCTTCACAACTTCCTAAATCCTCTCAAACAAGCAACAGCTGGCTGGCCTTAGCGAGTCTCAGGCCCAGCATTAGCAGCAGCCAGCCTACATCCACAGCTTGGCTTTGCCTGGGAATCTCCAAGCCTAGCACAAGTAATAGCTATCTCAGATTGCTTTATAGCTCAGGGAGTATGGCCCCAGGCAAAACACAAGTGAGTACTGACCTTGGCTTGCATCACCTGGGAGACCCCCAGGGACAGTATTCCCAGTGGACAGCTACAGACCATTTTGGAGCACTGCCACCCTGTCCCTGCACAGCTGATCCTCCACAGATGACGGAGGTTGGTGGTAAGTGGTCATAGCCAATCCTTGTCACTGACTGGCCTGGGCAAACCCCTCCTATTGTTGCTAACAGCAACAAAGGCTCAACTACAAGAGGAGGATGTACTCAATCCACACAAAGTGTGCACCTTGAGTACCCAATATCGGGTGATAGGGAAGGGTGTGCCACTGGACCCTACAGCACACCTATTATCAAGACAGGAAGTCAAAGGAGATCTTCCTAATGCATAGAAACAAACACAGGGAGGCTGCCAAAATTGGGAGACAAAGAAACATGGCCCAAATGAAAGGACAGATCAAAACTCCAAACAAAGAGCTAAATGAAATGGAGGTAAGCAATATGTAAAATGCAGAGTTCAAAATGGTTATAAGGATGCCCCAGCAACTTAGTGAGGACCTCAACAGCATAAAAAAGTCCAGTCAGAAATAAAGGATACACTAACTGAAATAAAGAATAATTTACAGGGAAACAACAGTAGAGTGGATGAAACTGAGATTCAAATTAATGGTATGGAACATAGGAAGCAATAAACAACCAATAAAAACAACAAAAAGAAAAAAGAATCCAAAACAAAATGAGGATAGTATTAACAGCCTCTGGGAAAACTCCAAGAGGTCCAACATGTGCATCATAGGGGTGCCAGAAGGAGAAGAGAAAGAGCAAGAAATTAGAAATCTATTTGAATGAATAATGAAAGAAAACTTCCCTAATTTGGTGAAGGAAATAGACATGCAAGTCCAGGAAGCACAAAGAATCTCAAACAAGATGGATGCAAAGAGGCCCACTCCAAGACACATCATAATTAAAATGCCAAAGGTTAAAGATAAAGAAATACTCTTAACAGCAGCAAGAAAAAAGAAGTTACTTACCTACAGGAGATTTCCCATAAGGCTCTCAGCTGATTTCTCAAAAGAAACTTTGCAGACCGGAGGAACTGGCAAGAAATATTCAAAGTCATGAAAAGCAGGGACTCACAGCCAAGATTTCTCTACCCAGCAAAGCTATCATTTAGAACTGAAGGGCAGATAAAGAAGTTCTCATACATGAAAAAACTAAAGGAGTTAACCATGACCAACTATTATTATATGAAACGTTAAAGGGACTTATTCAAGGAAAAGAAGATAAAAACTATGAACAATAAAATGGGGAAAATACATATCTATTAACAATTGAATCTGTTGGGAACTGCTCTGCCTGGTTTCAGGAGTTGTAGCCACCCTTCCATGGCTAGGGCTGAGTGAGCAACCTCTGGACTGTGAGCCACTGAGGAAACAAAACTTACCTCCCTGGCAAGAGCACTGCCTCTTCCATCTCTAGCCCCCAATGCTTGGTCAGTTAGTCAGAGTCTATGGGTAAGACCTCTCAGAGGAGAGGCAACCCAAGCCAGACATGATCATGTAGGTGGCCATCTAGGAAGGATTCGGGGGGGGCTGCAGGAAAGAGGGGGCGAAGGACCCTCAACCCCTTGGCTATTTGGACATAGCCTGAGTCCTTTTTTCATCTGGGAGAAGCGCTTTCTGGCTCTAATCTACTTAAGCCTGAATCTGTCATAGGGAGAAGGTGCAGCCTTCTGCCTGCTACAGCGGGTTCCAGGGTGATCGGGCATAAGAAAAAATTTGTAAAGTCCTGTGAAGCCTGCTTTGCTAAGAGTGCTTTCATCCATATGATAAGGGTCCGGGCAGGAAATGAATATGTCTCCTAAAGTTTTTGCAACCCCCTTACCTGAAAGACACTGACTCAGATTAAGCCCTCAGATTTCTTTGAAATGTTACCTATTGTTTGATCCTTGCTGCCTGACATTGATTGATGAGCTTTACCTGTATCCCTGTGTGTTATGAACCTAATAAATACCATTTGAGATAAGGACTTGGGGCCCTTCTCCTTTGAGAAGCTGGCCACCTTTCTCCCTAAGCAGATCATGTCTTGGTAGCATTATTTTCATCCATGGCAGATGTAGGGTCTCTGGGGGCAGAGCCCCCCCTCCCACATGAATCTAAAAAATGAACTAAGCAAACAGGAAGAAGAGGGACAGAATCATGAATACAGAGAGCATTTTGATGGTTGCCAGGTGGTAGGGGAGTGTGGGAGAATGGGTGATGGGATTAAGAAGTACAAATAGGTAGTTACAGAATAGCCATGGGGATGTAAAGTACAGTATAAAAAATGGAGTAGCCAAAGAACTTACACACATGGTCCATGAACATGAACAGTTGTGGTGGGGTTACCTGAGGGTATGGGGGTTGCTGGGTGAAGGGGGGAGAAGGGTGAAAAATCAGGACAACCGTAGTAGCATAATCAATTAAATATAATTAAAAATGATGAGTTTGAAGCACCTTATTGTACCAAAAGCTAAGGAAGTTTTAAATAAAATAAGGGACATTATAACAAGGACACACAGGACTCAGCTTGAAGGCACCCCGATGGTCTAATTGGGGATACTGTAACTGTCAACACACATACAACATAAATGGTTGAGAACTTAAATAAAATAAGAATCCATGGATCTCTAGTGATGCTAAGTAAGTAAATGGAAGAAAAGGAAAAACTCCCCTCTCACAGGATGTTATACAATACATGTAGAGGGAGAGAGAAGGTTGGAAAAAATTATCATTCTGTTAACTACCATAGTGATAATTGATTTAGGCAAGAATTGTTAATAAGTGCTAGAATGATTAGGTGAAAGTTTGAATGGGGACATATAATTAAACAGCCTCAGAGTATTTCCTAACAAATTACTTATTAATTACAAAGGGAATATTGATAATTTTACATGGAGAAACCTTGTGGAAGCCTTCATATGAGCCAAGTGATCGAAGTTAACATCACTAGCACTATGATAAACTAACACTATGTACCTCTTGATGTAGGTCACTGAGGACAGACATCGTTAACTTGGTATTGCAGCTAACATTAAATAAATAGCTGTGACTGAACATTAAAGAGCCCATATGGATGGAAAGTCCATAAAACAACTAATCAGTATTCTTAAAAAATACCAATGTCATAAAGGCAAAGGTAGGTGAGAAAGTGTTCCAGATAAACTAGAGACATGACAACTAATTGTAATGAGTGATCCTGGATTGGATTCTAAGTCAGGAAAAAAATGATATAAAGGATATATAGGTGCAACCCTCAGCTATCAGCTCTTCCTGGAATTGTTCCCCAGATGTGTCTGCCAAGGTTATGCTTTCTTCTGTGGGGCAGGCTACTCCAATGTGATTGATTCAGAGTGAAAATGCCTGTGTTTTCTCTGTAATGGAGAACAATTCTGAAAGGCCACCTGCTTCAGAGCTCTCTGTAGGGTCATCTGGGGAGTTGGGGGAGACTGCATCGCAGCCCAGCTGTATTCACTGTCCAATCCTGCATCCTTTCTTTTCCCTTTCAGAGGGTTGAACTCATGGTCCAACCTAATAAATGCTCCATACAAATGAACCTCAGTCGTAGATGCTGCTTCTGGAGAAAACGACAAAGTTGCCATTGTGAGCAACTTCGAAGGCATATCTATCATTAACAAAGATGTTAACTTCAATTTTTAAATAAGATATCTTTTCTTAAAAAGATGCTCAAGACAAAATACACATTGATTGTTTTAAAGGTCTGAATCATCAACAAATAATATATTGGGGTTTCTAGGAGCGCATTAGTCTAGATGGGACAGGGCATTATGGATAACTATTATTTATTATTTATTTATTTATTTATTTATTTATTTATTTATTTATTTATTTATTTATTTCAATCACAGTTGTCTCCACTTCCCCTAAACATCCTCCCCTGCCCCATCCACCCCTACTGCCCACCCTCAATTATAACCTTCTTCAGCTTTGTCCATGGTCCTTCATGCATGTTCCTTGACAACTTTCCCTTTCTTTCCCCTGTTATCCCTGCCCCTCGACCCTCTGGTTGCATCAGTTTGTTCTGTGTTTTGATGTCACTCTTTATATTTTACTTGCTTGTTTGTTTGGTTTGTTGATTACATTCCACTTAATCATATCATGAGATTTGACTAAGTTAGGTGAGATCATATGGTATTTGTCTTTCACTACCTGGCTTATTTCACTTAGTATAACACCTCCAGTTCCATCCACGCTGTTGCGAAGGGTAGTAGCTCCTTCTTTCTTTCTGCTACATAGTATTCCATTGTCTAACTGTACCACAGTTTTTTTATCCACTCAATACTGATGGGCACTTACGTTGCTTCTAGCACTTGGCTGTTGTAAATTGTGCTGCTGTGAACATTGGGGTGCATATGTTCTTTAGAGTTGGTGTTTTAGGATTCTTAGAGTATAATCCTAGCAGTGGATTTGCTGAGTCAAAAGGCAATTCCATTTTTAGTTTTCTGAGGAAATTCCATACTGTTTTCTATAGTGGCTGTACAAGTCTGCATTCCCACCAACATTTTACTAGGATTCCCTTTTCTCCACAGCTTTGCCAGCATTTGTGTTTTGTTGATTTATGATGGCCATTCTTTTTTTTTTTTTCTTTATGATGGTCATTCTGACTGGTGTGAAGTGATACCTCATTGTGGTTTTAATTTGCATCTCTCTGCTGGCTAGTGATGCTGAGCATCTTTTCATATGTCTCTGGGCCCTTTGTATGTCCTCCTTGGAGAAATATATGTTCAAGTCCTTTGCCATTTAAAAAATATTTATATTTTTTTTTAGACAGAGGGGAAGGGAGGAAGAGAAACATCAATGTATGGTTGCCTCTCACATGTCCTCTATGGGGGACTTGGCCTGCAACCCAGGCATGTGCTCTGATTGGGAATTGAACCAGTATTCTTTGGTTAGTAGGCCAGTGCTTAATACACTGAGCCACATGAGCCAGGGCATTTTGCCCATTCTTTAATTGGACTGTTTGTCTTACTGGAGTAGAGTCATGAGCGTTCTTTACATATTTTGGAGATCAAACCCTTGTCCAAGGTATCATTTGCAAAAATGTTTTCCCATATGGCTGCTTCCCTTTACATTGTGCTGATATTTTCTTTAGCCATGCAGAAGCTTTTTATTTTAATGAAGTACCATTTGTTTATTCTTTCCTTTGTGTCCCTTGATCTAGGGGACATATCAGTGAAAATATTGCTGCATGGAATATCTGAGATTTTCCTGCCTATGTTCTCCTCTAGGACTTTGATGGTGTCACAACTTATATTTAAGTCTTTTATCCACCTTGAAGTTGTTTTTGTGCATGATGTAAGTTGGTGATTGAGCTTCATTTTTTTGCATGTAGCTGTCCAGCTCTTCCAACAGCATTTGTTTAAGAGGCTATTTTTACTCCATTTTGTGCTTCTACCCCTTTGTCAAATATTAATAGACCATAGATACTTGAGTTTATTTCTGGGCTCTCTATTTTGCTCCATTGGTCCATGTGTCTGTTCTTATGCCAGTACCAGGCTGTTTTGATTATAATGGCCTCGTAATACAGTTTGACATCAGGTATTGTGATCCCTCCTCCTTTGTTCTTCTTTCTCAAAATTGCTGAGGCTACTTGGGGTCATTTATGGTTCCATATAAATTTCTGAAATGTTTGTTCTATATCTGTGAAATATACCATTGGTACTTTAATAGAGATTGCATTCAATCTATAAATTGCCTTGGGTATTCTGGACATTTTGATGATGTTATTTCTTCCAATCTGTGAACAAGGTACATGCTTCCATTTGTTTGTGTCTTCCTTAATTTCTTGCTTCAGTGTTGTGTAGTTTTCTGAGTACAGATGTTTTACTTCCTTCATTAGGTTTATTCTTAGGTACATTATTTTTCTTGTTGTTATATCAGATGAGATTTTTTCCCTGATTTCTCTTTCTGATATTTCATTGCTGATGTACACAAATGACTTTGATTTCTGAATACTGACTTTGTATCTTGCTGTTTTGCCCAATTCATTCCTTAGGTTGAATAGTTTTTTGGTGGAGTCTATAGGATTTTCTATGTACATTATCATGTCATCTGCAAGCAAAAATGACAGTTTTGCTTTCTCCTTTCCACTTTGGATGCCTTTTATTTCCTTCTCTTGTCTGATTGCTGTGGCTAGGACTTCCAGTACTATGTTAATAGAAGTGGTAAAAGCAGACATCCTTGTCTTGTTCATAATCTTAGTGGGAAGGCTTTTAGTTTCCGCCCCTTGAGTATGATGTTGGCTGTAGGTAACTTGTATATGGCCTTTATTATTTTGAGGAATGTTCCCTCTGTTCCTATTTTTCTGAGTGTTCTTATCATAACTGCGTGGTGTACCTCATCAAATGGTTTTTCCACATCTATTGATATGATCATGTAATTTTTGCCTTTCCTTTTGTTTATGTGCTGTATTATGTTTATTGATTTGTGAATATTGTACCATCATTGTATCCTTGGGATGAATCCCTGTTGATCCTGGTGTATGATATTTTTAACGTATCGTTGGATGCAGTTTGCCAATATTGTGTTGAAGATTTTAGCCTTTATGTACATCAGCAATATTGGCCTGTAGTTTTCTTTTTTTGTTGTGTCTTTGTCTGGTTTGGAGGTCAGGATGATTTTGGCCTCATAAAAAGAGTTGGGAGTCTTCCATCTTCTTGGATTTTTTGGAATAGTCTGGAAGGATAGGGATCAGCTCTTCCTTAAATATTTTGTAAAATTCTGTGAAACTGTCTGTTCCAGGGCTTTTGTGTGCTGGGAGTATTTTGATTACTGCTTTGATTTCTTCAGCTGTTATTGTTCTGTTAGGCTTTCTGCTCCTTCTTCATTGAGTTTTGGAAGATTATATTTTTCTAGAAATGTGTCCATTTCACCTAGGTTTTCAAATTTCTTGGCATATAGTTGTTCATAGTAAGGTCTTCCAATCCTTTGTATTTCTGTGGTGTCAGTTGTAATCTCTCCTGTTTCATTTCTGATTTTATTTATTTAGTTAATGATGAGCCTTTTTTCATGATGAGCCTGTTTAAAAGCTTGTCAATTTTGTTTCTCTTTTCAAAGAATTGGGTCTTGGATTTATTGATCCTTGGGATTGGTCTTTTAATCTCTGTGTCATTTAATTCTGCTCTAATCTTGGTTATTTCCCTCCTTCTACCCTCCTTGGGCTCTGTCTGTTGTCGTGCCTCCCATTCCTGTGTTTTTAAGATTAGGTTGTTTATTTTAAATGTTTCTATCTTTTTTTAGGTAGGACTGTATTGCTATTAACTTTCCTCCCAGGACTGTCTTTGCTGTGTCCCATAGGTTTTGGACTGTGGTATGTTCATTCTGATTTGTTTAGAGAAACTTTTGACTTATCCTTGATCTCATTATTAACCCCTTCATTGTTTAATAGCATGCTATCCAATCTCCATGTATTTTTATTGTTTTTTAGTTTTTCCCTTGAAGTTTGCTTCCAGTTTCAGTCCTTTGTGGTTGGAGAGAATGCTTGATATAATTTCAATTTTCTTGAATTTGTTGAGGCTTGTTTTATGTCCTATCATGTGGTCTATCTTTGAGAATGTTCCATGTGCATTTGAAAAGAACGTGTATTTTGCTTTTGGGATCAAAGGTTTTATATAATATCAGTTCAATCCCTTTGATCTAGGGCCTTGTTCAATATTGTAATAGCCTTGTTGATATTTTGTTTGGAAGATCTGTCCACTATTGACAGTGGGGTGTTAAAATCCCTGAGTATACATTTGTTGCTATCTATTTCTTTCTTGAAGTCCTCCAACATTTTTCTTATATATTTGAGTTCTGCTATGTTGGGTGCATATATGTTTACAATGTTTATGTCTTCTTTTTGGACTCTTCTCTTGAGTATTATGAAGTGTCTTTCTCTGTCTCTTTTTATGTCCTTTGTTTTGAAGTCTATTTTTTCTGATATGAGGATTGCTACCCCAGTTTTTTTTTCTTGTCTGTTTGCTCAGAATATTTTTTTCCATCCCTTTACTTTCAGTCTGTGTAGGTCTTTTGTTCTGAGATGGGTCTGTTTTAGGCAGCATATTTTTTTATATGTAGGTCTGTTTTGTTATCCATTCAGCTACCCTATGTCTTTTGATTGGAGCATTTAATCCAGGGGTGTCAAAGTTATTTTCACTGGGGCCACATCAGCCTCACAGTTGCCTTCAAAGGGCAGAATGTAATTTCAACTTCTTAATGGTTAAGAAGTAATTACATTTATACCGTCCTAAAATAATTTTAGCCCTTTGAAGGCAACCGCAAGGCCGATGTGGCCCCCAGTGAAAATGAGTTTGACATCCTTGATTTAATCCATTTACATATAAGGTTATTATTGACACGTACTTATGCATTGCCATTTTACTTCCTTCATACCTGTGTTCCTCTCTCTCTCTCTCACTCGTTTTCTTCCTTTTCTTAAAGAAGTCCTTTTAGCATGCCTTGCAATGCTGGTTTGTTGGGGGTTTATTCTTTTAGCCTTCTTTTGTTTGGGAAACTCCTTATTTCACCTTCCATTTTAATTGAGAGCCTTGCTGTGTAGAGTAGTCTCATTGTAGGCCTTTGTTTTCCATTACTTGTAATATTTCTTGCCATTCCCTTCTGGCTTGTAGTGTTTCTGTTGAGAAATCAGCTGCAAGACTTATCAGGATTCCCTTGTGTGTTACTTCCTGTTTGTCCCTTGTTGCCTTTATGATTCTCTCTAATGTCTTTAAAACTTGGCATTTTAATTATGAGGAGTCTTGGAGTAGGCCTCTTTGGGTTCATCTTGGTTGGTAGGTACCCTCTGTGCTTATTGAATTTGTGTGGCTTTTCCTCTCCAGGTTAGGGAAGTTTTTTGTCATTATTCTTTCAAACATGTTTTCTATCCCTTGCTCCTTTTCTTCTCCTTCTGGTATTCCTATGATTCTAATGTTGTTGAGTTTCATGTTATCTTGCAGTTCCCTTAAGCTATCTTCATATTTTTTGAGACTTTTTTCATGTGTTTGCTCTACCTGGGTATTTCTTTCCACTTTGTATTCCAGCTTACTGGTTTGGTCCTCTGCTTCATCCAGCCTGCTTGTAATTCCTTATAGTGTATTTTTTATTTCAGGTATTTTATTCTTAATTTTTTCCTGGTTCTTGTCTATAGCTTCTATTTCCTTTTCATACTGTCCTAGTTCCCACTCAGCTCCTTGTAGTTGTCTGTGAATTCCTTGAGCATTCTTATATCCATTGTTTTGAATTCTATATCTGATAGTTTGCTTGCCTACATTTCATTTAGCTCTTTTACTGGGGAATTTCCCATTCCTTTTGATTGAGGGTTCTTTCTTTGTCTCCCCATTTAGGCAATTCTTTTTGTCTGTTTCTATGATTCCAGATGCTATGCTTTGCCAGCTGTTTTCATAGGGTGACATTCTGTGGTAGAGGTTCTGTAGGACTTAGTGGTGTGGTCTCTTTGATTTCCTTGTCTGGATGGTCTAGGGTTGCCCTTTCTTCCATTTGTGTGGGCTCTCTTATAGTACTTGGGATTTTCCTGTTTCTGGCTTTTTTTTTGGTGGGTTCTCCCCTCCAGTGGGTTTATTGGTATTCTCAATTTCTACCTTGTTTTGTATGCTGTTGTACTGGTGTTACCAGACAAGAAAACTTACACCAACAAAAAGAACCCCCTTATCACATCAGCAGTCTCAACTGCAATTGAACTAAGATTAATAAAGGTGAAGAGAGATTGTGGATATTATAAGATAAAACCAAGGGAATATGAAATGACTAAAAGAGAGAAAATGTTTGTGGTAAGAGGGAGGAGAATTGATAAGAGTTGGGATAGAACAGAGGTGAAGAAAGTGAGAGAGCAAAATTTACAACATAAGTAAAATGCAAAAGGGTGATAGGAACAATGGGGTAAGAAAAGGGAATAGTATACTATGAGGCTTGAAGTAAATTGAAAAGGTACTGGATCAATGGGAGCAAAATTACAGAAAAACCACAGCAGGGTCAATAGCAATGATCATTGAATGAAATTTAATAAAGGTGAGAGGAGAATAAGAATATTGTAGAAAAGTAAAAAGTGAATATGAGATGTCTACAGTAAAGAAAAATGATTTTGAGAGAATGGGGAACCAAGCAAATAAGAGTAAGATATGAAGTCCAGCTTGAAAGAGGGGAAAAAAGAAAGAAAAGAAAAGAAAGGGAGTGAGAAAACAATGAAATAAAGTTCCTTATTCAACTGATCAGGGGAATGGGGAAGGCTAAAAGGAGTAAGATATCAGGAGAGTTTGGGATTTAAAGTACAAACAAGTAGTGAACCAATAGGAGATCCTTTGGAGAAGTATGAGAATAACTGATATCTCACTCAATCTGCCACTGTTTATGAAAGGTGAAAAAGAAATAAGATGCTTATTAAAAGGAGAAAAGAATGTTAGTTGACTTAGGAATGCAGAGCTCTTATGCAAGGTTTGATGGAAGAGAATTTGTGAGAGTAAGGGATAGAAACTTGGCATAGTGTGAGAGAAAATAAAGTTTACACAACAGTAATAAAGCTCGGGAAGATGGTGAAATGGATTAAGACCAGGGAATGGTGCTGTGTGGGATTTGGAATAACAACACTATGATATGAAATATATAATCTGAATAAAAAGTAAAAGAACAAAAGTAGTGTGTTATTTGGAATTTGAGTGATGTGAAAGGAGAAAAATTAAGATGTAATATGAAAGAAAGAAGAAAAAACAAATCAAACAATAAAAACAAGCAAAATAAGGAAAAACTAAATAAATGGAAAGATGAGAAATTTAAAAATGCAAGTTCTAATGGATAGCAAAGTGAAATTTGTCTCAGCTGTCAGTGGTCACCTTCTGACTTCTTTATGGATCCATCTCCAGTTTTCTTATAGCTCCAGATCTTACTCTTGACCAAAAAAAAAAAAAGCCTCCTACTGATTTTACACATGACAATCTGGTTAATGCAGGTATTCCAGGGAGTCTTCAGACGGAGAGGGGCTGGGCTCTGTTTTTCCCTTTCCTGTGGTTCTGTGAGAATGGGGCCTCAGCCTGGCTGACAATATTCACATGCACCCAGTTTCTAGCCCACCCTCTTGGAGCACTGTGCTGTCCACACTGTCCAGGCTGCATGTTTCCGCCAGGCCTGTGCTGATAATCCACCTTGTTTTACAACCCTTTCATCTGTCAGTGAGGTGCCCTGAGTGGGTGTTGGGAACCTGGGCTGGGCAAAATCTGGCCCTTTCAGCTAATGCAATCAGCTCGGGGGGGTTTATGCTCCTCAGAAGACATGCGGTTGGTTTTCCTGTTCGTTGCCAGTCACAGCTAGCCCAGCCCCTGCCAAGAGCATGCGCAGAGTACGAACACAGGCTACCAATCAGAGTATAAGACGTACCCCGGCATGCGCGCAGTAACCTATCAAGAAGCGCTCCTTTGTGTACCCCTCACCAATCAAGTAGCGATACTCTTCCCCTTCTCCCCCTCTTATAAGTCTTTACCCGGAAATAAAATTTTGCAGCTTGATCAGAACTTATTGTCTTGCTGCCATTCTTTGCGCCTCTTGTCCCCCTCACTCATTTGCTTCATACAGGTGGCCGAATCCTCGTTGATGCTCTGCTGGCCAGGGCAATTGGCGCCCAACGTGGATTTCGCATAGCCATGAAGCAAAGCGCCGTCCCCACGTCACTTCCCCGCAGGGATCTCCGAGGCTACTCAACCGCGAGACGCATCCAGAAGCCCCCTTCCTCGACGGCAAACTCGGCCAGGTAAGGCCCAATCATGGGACAAGCATTTTCAAATAATGAGATATTTCTTAGTCGATTAAAATAAGCTCTCAAGGCTCTAGGAACCCGAGTTAAGAAAAAATATTTAGTTTTATTTTTTAATTTTATTTTTGCTTAACCACTCATGGACATTCTCCAGATGTCCAGAGCCTCTGTAAAGAGGGACGAAAAGTTCTAAAAAATCAATTTTGCCCTTCTTCAAGGGCTCCTTCAGTTTGCTCTTCGGTCTTTGTTAACATAAAGGAAGAACCACTCGCTTTTGGCCAGAGTCGGGGACCGCTGCCCGCCCCCCCAGCCATGAGAAGAATCATCATGCAGCTTTAGCAGAAAACTACCACGTGGCTTTAGTAGAGAATCACCATGTGGCTTTCTATTTCTTTTCCTGAGATACGGTACCTTGGACTGGGCAAAGGGGGATAGAAGAACTCTGTGTGTTTGTGGGTGTTTTAAGGGACTTTGGGATTTTGATGAAGACATTAAGTTGTAGTAGAAATTTAAAAATATAGATAAAAACTGAAGCTGGCACTCTGCATCAGCCCCTGATGGCTCCCTGCTGGCTTCCCAGCTTCAGTATCACCTGTTGACTAGTTAGTTGATTTTCTGCCCGGGGCCCTGGATGCTCCCCTGCTGTTCCTTTGCCCTGGGTCTGGGACCACTTCCCTTCCTTTCTTGTGTCCTTGGCTTTCACAATTACATATCTCCTGCTTGTATCATGAGATCTCTCCCCTCCCCACTTTGTTGCAATGTATTTAACCACCCAACTGACCCCTCCTCAGTGCCCAGAATTTGGAAGCTGTCTCCTCTGGGCCCACGCGTGTATTAAAGGCTCACACTAGCAGGCCATTTGCCTCCGGTGAAGGCGGCTGGGGGTCGGTGAGGCAAGCCCGGCGACTGCAGGGAAGCGTGCGCCCCAGTGATTTTGGGTCCCAAGAAGCTGGGCTCCCCTTAGCCTGGATCTCGGCTGCTCTTCAACCCAGGCACTTGGGGGAAGCGGACAAAGCCAACCAGGAAGGCATCGGATTTAGTGAGTGCCCCGGGGACCAGGCCCAAGCATCAGGCCCACCTTAAGGGTGGAAGGGGAGGCTGATCACCTCTCAGGCCTTTTGGCCTCAGGTTCAGGTAGGGTTTCCCAGCTCGGGAGGGAAACGCTATAATTTTGGTGTAACTGTGTGTGTATTTTGGTGTGAATGTGTCTGTGACCTGAGTGGTTTCCCTTCAAGGAAACACCTCCCTTTGTTTGTCTGTGCCAATTTCAGGTGGGAAACATGGGTGAGAAACAGTCTACTGTCCTAGACTGCATGCTAAGGAATTTTAAGTGGTGCAGAGGACAGGACCCCAGTATGACACCTGGTCAGTTGGAAACTTTGTTCCTCGGAGTGGCCGATTTTCGGAGTGGGCTAGCCCCAGAGGGAACCTGTATTAAGATTTGAGAAAGAAACAAATCTCTACTCAGCTGCACTTTTCTGCAGCACCTGGGGAGCGAGGAGGGACCTCCTTAGCTCCAGAGACTAGAGCTGGAGCAGCGGTGAGCTGCACTTGGCCCCCAGTGAGCCCTGGGGCCTTGGTACACGGACCTTTGGCTGCCACATACTGAATCTAAGTGTAGTCCTTCCCAGTGTGGGAAAGGAACCAGGATTGAAAGCATATAAAAAAATAAAAAGTTTGTGAATATTGCAGAAGGTCTGTGGAAGTAAAAGTTTTGAAAAGCCTAGTGAATATCAAAAAGAAAAAAAAAGAATAGAAGGTTTATAAGTGTTGCAAAAGAATTTTAAGTGAATTGTTAAATCTAGATAAGCAGAAATATATATAAAGGATATAAAAGTTTAAACCTGGAATAATAGGAACCTCAACTACTTGGTTTCTGGTTTCATAGGAAAAGGCAAATTTCTCACATTGGTTCTGGTCTGATCAGAAACTTGTATTGAAGACCTAGGAAAAGTCGCCATAGCTGGTTAGGGAGAATGCTTTTGCTGCCTGGGACCTGGGAAGGGTCATTTGGGGCTAGTGAGTGTTTAAGCCTGAGGCAAAGAGCATGTCTCTGCCAAGAGACTGGGCCTGAAGGAGCATGTCTCTATAAGTCACCGATGGACACATTTGGTGCAAGAGAATGCCTCTACTTGTGTATTGTTCTAGAACTCTGTATTTTAGATTTTGCTCTGTATCTGCTCTGAAAAAGAAATTGAGAATTCCAGAAAAAGTTAAAACTTCATGTTCTGTAAGAAAATGAATAAGAAAAAAGATTTTCCATCATGCTTTGTATTTTTCTCCCTATCTGAACCCTCCAGAATTTGGCATTCTGAAGGAGTGTGTAATAACATAAAGTTTCTTTACATAGAACCAATAAGACCAGTTGTTAATAATAGTTTTATTAACCAAGACTTTGACTGGAATGTCACGCCTGAAGGAGGCATGTATGGGTTCTGGTCATCACCAGAAATCCCTGGGGAACTGGGATTTACTTGTGAAGCTAGTGGAAGCCCACAAGGGAAGCCTGGTACTTCAGTTGGTTATGTGGTTTGTGCCAGTCTTTCCAGGGAGGGAATGAAGGTTGCTTTCCTGAAAGATGGCTAAAAAGGAGCTTGTAAACACAATGGAGGCTCAAGGACTTGAGTGAAACGACTAGTACAGGCAAAGCCAGATGGCAGATGTGTGGCTCTGCTTCTGTGCCCTGAGGGGTGGACTGAGAAGTCAATCTAAGGGTTCCCTGTGTGAGTTCCAGCAAAGTAGATTTAAAGATCATAAAAAAATCCAGGCTGCTCTTGGTGTGTTTATACAAATGAACAGGTAAAATTAAAAGTGGGACTCAAAGTAGTCCCTGTAATAACAGTGAGGATAATCTTAAAGAGAAAAATAATGATTCAAGGAAAATCACAATGCTCAGTTTTAGACATCTGAATGCTGCAGCTAACTGTCTTGAAAGTTTGTTTTCATTTGAAAGTTGAAACTAGGTTTGTGATATCACCAAAGATGTACAACTTACAGGTGCAAGAGACCTGTCAAATTGCCATTGTTAAATGTCATTGCAAGAAAGACCTTACAATAGAATGTCTTCCCAAAAGACAGTCTCACAGGCACAGAGACTGGTTTGGGGATTGTTGTATAAATTAACCTGTGTGCTCTTCTGTTTTCATAAGATGTATGCCTATGACCTGCCTATGCTTATGAGTGATTGGTTGCAATATAAATCTTACTTTAGGAGCCCCTCTTCATCATTGCCCCCTGAGACTCAATAGTTTCACTGAATTAAGTAGTTAAGTTAGTAAAATATTCAGGCCAGCTGTAGGCTTCACTTTTTCCTTTTTCTGTCTTGATGGCTTGGACAGAAAAGGCTCAGAAATCTGAAAGGAGAGAAATCCTAATATATTCCCCTCAGCCCGAGTAAAGTATAGTAGGCCACAAAAGTTTTAGATAGATGTAGCATACCTTACACACCTTCCTCCAGATAAGCCATTCTTAAGCCCCTGCCTTTGTCATTTAGTAGTTATAATTTAATTTTGCCTCCCAGTTCTTGCCTAATCTGTCACCACCAGAATATGGCCAGGATGCCAAAGGTCCAGTAATGCCAGCCTTTGAGCACCAAACCCCCCTTCTTCAAAAAACTTCCATCCAAGAAGCCCTAATTCTCATTCGAGAAATCAAAGCAGTAGCTAAAGAATTCACTGACCTAACAGTCTCCACACCCACTGAACTTTTAGCTTTCCCAGTAACTAGGAGCCAAAATCAACCTCCACCCCAAACCCAATCCAGCACCCACACAAAAAATCAAACAGATAACCAGCCAGGAGTCGTAGATAGTTCCAACATCCCCCTGCCTAGTAGCGATGAGGAGGGAGATTCCGAAAACTCCGCCTCTGAAGTAGAAGAGACAGCCTCTGAGCCCACATATACTCATACCTATAAATGGCTTAACTTAAAGACCCTAGAAAAAATTAAAACAGCCGTAACTAACTATGGCCCCACTGCCCCTTTCACAATGGTGCTAATTGAAAACCTCAGCAAGCGATGGCTTACACCCAATGACTGGTTTTTCGTAGCCAGAGCTGCCCTAAGCGGAGGTGACTTTATACTTTGGAAAAGCAATTATGAAGAAACCTCCAAACAATTCGCTGAGCATAACACCCATAAAACCTCCTCTAAAAATTGGACAAGTATTCATCTGTGGGAACAATCTAGCCTTTTCAACTTTGCCCATTAACTGGACAGGATTATGTGTCTTAGTTACCTTGCTACCAGATATAAATGTCCTTCCCGGTGATGAGCCCGTTCCCATTCCCAGCTTCAATCACATTGCTGGACGGCAGAAGAGTGCCCTGGCATTCATTCCCCTATTAGTTGGATTAGGTGTCTCTGGAGAAGTAGCTACAGGGACTGCCAGATTAGGAGTTACAGTCCACTCATATACAAAACTTTCCAAACAATTGATTGACGATGTCCAGGCCCTATCCAGCACTATTAATAATATCCAAGATCAATTAGATTCCCTAGCAGAAGTAGTCCTCCAATATAGGAGAGGCCTAGATTTGCTTACTGCAGAGCAGGGAGGTATCTGTTTTATTTACAGGAATGCTGCTGTTTCTATGCCAATAAATCAGGCATCGTCTGAGACAAGATAAAGAAGCTACAAGAAGACCTAGAAAAAAGAAGAAAAGAACTTTCTGAA
>PVKM010021082.1:0-22839 GCA_004027735.1 Carollia perspicillata
GAAAGAGACGAGAGGGATGACTGTGCTCGATCTCCACTGCTGCAGCAGCGAAGCCTGGAAGTAGACCCAGGCCCTCAAGGGGAAGGACCAGTCACATCGACCCACTAAAACCAGCACTGCAGGCTGAGTAAGGGAAGGAAAACTTGCCCTGGGCCTCTGCAAGCTTGTTGTGGGGCTACAGCAAGCTCTCTGGAGTCTCAGAAAAGACGTCCAGTTGACAGTCTTGGAATCACTCATAAAAAAAAAATGAGTAATACAGACCTAGGTTTGAATTTCTACCTCAGAAATTACTGTAAGAACTTGGGCAAGTGCTTATTCTCTTTGAGTCCTGGTTTCTCTTGTCTGCAAAACAGGAATAAAATAAACAAAACACCAAACTCTTATAATCCAAATACTCAACCTAAAACCTGCAACAACATTCACTCTCCAAACTGCAGCACTGCTCTCGTAGAATCACCACACGTCCCACTCCTCCCAGACGGTCCTGGCTTCAGCTGTCATTTCGATGCAGTTATCAACAGCTGCCCTCTCGTTCACAAATACTGCCCCCACTTCACCATGGCAAAAACGGTTCTGGGAAACTCTCATGCATACAGCAGAGAAAAAGTTGTGTTGCACACCCGAGTCTGGGCTTGAGGGTGTAGCGGGCACCACAGTCGTGGCTCTGCCATCACCTCAGTGGGTGGCACTTTCTGTTATTTGCATTCATTGTATATCTTTAACATATACACATGTTATCTTCATTACAGTTCATTTAAGTGGAGGACAGTACAGTATATATGTAATACTGTATGGTATTGTGTATCAAACACAAAATACTCCCTGTTTAATAATTGGTTGAGTGATGTTCTTAATGCTCCATATGGTGCAGAAATCCTCAATGGATTGTTACATAGATGTGTAAGATGGTCGGGGATATTTGGAGCAAGCTGATTACAAATTTTGGATAAGCCTGGAACTCATAATTTTTTAATATTTAAAATAATGGAATATACTTTCTCTCATTCTCTATCTGGCACATCTTCAGGAGCAAGCTAAATTGATACTGAGGGGTGCTTGCTTCAGAGGGTTGCAAATAGTAACCAGGACGTCCACACGTAGAGCACGCGGCACACAGTGGATGCTCCGTCCCCTGCCCTGGAAATAAAGACACTATGTAGAGAGCAGGAAGTTCAGTCCCCAAGCTCAGTGGGCAAGAATGATAACTGCCTTTATTTACCTTTTCAGTGCCCATTTAGACCGAGCGACAGATATTTCATGTCACTTGAAGGGAACTTCCGGCCTTCCTAGGTTTGGACAGGACATTCTGGGGTGCTCCTGTCATGCCAGGGCACTGGGGGTGGGGACCCACCGGGTGCTCAGTCACTAGTCCACACAGTCAGAGTTGGTGGTCTTTAAGCTCTCCTGCTGACGTCCACTGTTGCTGTGCCCACTTGGGCTGCAGGGCTGCACTGCACAGCCTCCGTCCTCCCTGCCTCCTCCTGCTGTCTCAGTGCCCAGCTGCTGCCGTTACGAACTACCTCAAACTCAGAGGCTAAAAGCAACACAAACCTATAATCTTACGGTTGGTCAGAAGTTCAACTGAAATCAGAGTGTCATCAGGGCTGCTCCCTCCTGGAAGCTCTAGGAGAGAACCCGGTTCCTTGCTTTGCCACCTCTGGAGGTCACCGGCCCTCCCGGACTCGGGCCACATCCTCCACCTTCTCAGAGCCCGCAGCATAAGATCATCACACTTTTTCACTGATTCTGCCCACCTGACTCCCTCTTGTGAGGCTCTTGGGGTTACATTGTATCCACCTGGGGGTTCCAAGATAATTTTTCCTATCTCAAAATCCTTAACTTAATCCTATCTGCAAAACCCTTTGTGTGAGGTAAGATAACATATCCACAGATTCCAGGATTAGAATGTGTAAATGCAGGGGCAGGCATTCTTCAGACTAGCAAACCTCACCCAGTTTTCCCTCCCTGGGGCCACACAGCCTCCCAGGCTCTCCAGTAAGGCAGGGCACAGTGCCCTCTCCTCTGGGACTCACAGTCCCCTCTGTGTTCATGCCCAGCTACCCACTTGAGCGCTCCACATCCCCACCCCAGCCCCAGAGAATCTTTTTCAAGTTCGAAGGTAAAAGAAGAGCCCTTCCCTCACCCAAACATTTTGTTCAAACCTAGAATCTTCTAAGGTCCCCTAAATATTTGGGCCTTTGAAGCACACAAACAAGTAACTTATAGTGTGCTTCTGCTTTTTGGCCAGTCGCCCCTTTTCCTGAGGTTGTGGACAAGGGCCAATCGTCTAATTAAAAGGAAGGAGGGGAAAGGAGGAAATATGAGGAGAGAAAAGTCTGTAAATTAACATCTCAAAGAATTATCCAGTCCCTTTTGTGAAGGAACATAGGTCCTTCAGAGGGATAAACACAGAGGCAGGTAAGTGGGGGGTCCCAGAGAAAACCAGCCTTGAGCCGGCTCCCAAGCCTCTCCAGAGCCTCTCTCTCCATCTGATGTCTTCTCCGCCTTGTTTCCACTGTAGCCGCCACCTCACTTGGCTCTGGAGCACCTTCCTTCTCCTTCAGAATATGGGCCCACACCTTCACAGAACCTTTGTCCATGTTTCCCTTGCATACTGGCACTCTAATACAGAGCCCACTCAGTCCTAAGACAGATGAAAAGGAAATAGCCACAAAACACTAAGAGCACAAAACAGTATGATTCCCTCAGGCAACGGTCTGACCACACTCATACCCTCTGGCCAAAGAAGCTGTTACAGCCAGTTAAGAAGAGAGTCTGCCCTCCTTGCTGCACCCTCATCCCCACCGCCACCCCCTCCTCGCCCTTCCCACCAGAGCAGGTGCCACCTTGTTCTCTGACAGAGGGCAGCGAATTCCTCTTCCCCCTGGTCTAAGTGAAAGAGAAGTCCACGTTCCCAAATCTGCCCTGGTGGCTCATTTGAGGGGCACCCCCAGACAGAAGATATTGACGAGTCGATGATCTCACCACCTGTGGAGAATCTTATATCTTATCCATAGGTAAGAATGGCCCCTATCACAAACATGCACAGAACTCTACAATAGAAAAATATCTCAAGAACGTGTAACTGTATTTCCCCCACAAAAGTGTGCATTTATGGAGCAGGAGTGTAAATTTTCCAAAGGAGCAACTGTAGAATTCAAGGGGAGAAAGAATCATTCACATGTTTAAACAGGAAATATAAAAGCGAACCCATTTTTTCACATGGGCAGAGGGCTTAAACATTGCTCCAGAGAAGATGTACAAATGGCCCACAAGCACATGCAAAGGTGCTCGACCTCGTCAGTCGTTCAGGAAATGCAAATCACAACTACAGTAAGACACCGCTCCACACCCACTTGCAGGGCTAAGATTTGAAAACCACACACAGGAAAAAAAAACTGTCATGAGGATGTGGACAAATGAGAACCTTCATACATTTCTGATGAGAATGTCAAATGGTACAGCCGCTATGGAATATAGTTTGGCAGTTCCTCAAGAAGTTAATCATGGAATTATCATGTGACCCATAATTCCCACTCCTAGGTATATACACAAGAGAATTGAAAACATATGCCCACACAAATATCTGTACATGAATGTTCGTAGCAGCATTATTCGTAATGGCCGAAATTGAAAGCAATCCACATATCCATTAGCAATAATTAACATTATTTGAACAAATGTCCAAATGTTCTTAGCAGCACTGTTGACAGAAACCAAAAAGTGGAAACAGTCCAAATATCCATCAATGGATGAAGAAATTGTAGTATATTCATAAAAACCAACATTACTCATCCATGAAAAGGAATAAGGTGCTGATGCATGCTACAACAGGGGATGAACCTCCGAAACATTACGCTGCATGAAAGAGGCCAGACCCAAAAGGCCACATATTGTATAACTTCACTTATACGAAATATCCAGAGGAGGCAAACCCACAGAGACAGAAAGCAGACTGGAAGGGACTGCTTTGTGGTTATGGGGTTTTCTTTTGGAGTGATAAAAATGTGTTGAAACTAGATAGAGGTGAGGATTGTACAATATTATGAATGCACTAAATACAGCTAAATTTTACACTGTAAAATGGTTAATTCTGTGGTATATATAAATATTCCATTGTGTATATATACACAATGTATATATATATATACACAATGTATATATACACAATGGAATATTATTTGGCCATAGAAAGGAAGAGATCCTATTATTTGGGACAACATGGATAGATCTTGAGGGCATTACACTGAGTGAAACAGGTCAGACAGAGAAAGACAAACACTGCATGCTCTCACTTGTATATGGAATCTAAAAAAACAATTAAGCTCATAGATACTGAGAACAGAGTGGTTGCCAGAGGTGGGGGTTGAGGGGTGGACCACATGGGTAAAGGGAGTCAAAAGGTACAAACCCACCTTTATAAAATAAATAAGTTATGGGGGTACAAAGAAGCAAACAAAACGAAATTATTAATTTTATGCTATGGGAATGTAACCTTATTTTTTATAAAGAGGAAAAAGAGACACAGAACTAGGAGTCACAGGACCAGAGAGGGAGTCCTGACTTGGGTACTTGTCAGCCATCTCACTACGAGCAAGTAGCTCAAACTCCTCGGAGCTTCAGGTTCCTCACTGGCAAGGTGAAAAAGTTACTCTTGTACCACCTACTTGATAGGATTATTGCAGGAACAAAATGAGATAGTGTTTATGGCATTTTTGTATCATGTAACAGTAATATAAAATGCTAGATATTATTGCTTTGAAGTAATGGTCATTAAAATGTATACTCAGCAAGAAAGTCCAGAGCTTCCTTTCATACTTTCATAAGATTCAAGTTGTGGTAAATGTACTCACAACATTCGATTCTTAATTAATTTATATGTCGCAAACAAAGGATCAAGACAGACGATTCTTATCCAAATAAGTAGGCAATGCTTTAGGAATCTACTGGACAGTAGCAAGTCTCATTATAGAAGTGACCACAAGGGAGGGAGATAAAACACACGTCACAGATTCTTTACAGAGAGGTGACAGATGTGTGACTCACTGTGTGTGCCCAACAAGCACAAATGACACGCACCCATGTGCACTGTATTGGTCTTCCTCGGAGCAGGTTTTGATAGTATTTTCAATGGAGTAATGATAAAAGCATGGGAGGGAGAGTAAAAACCTCCTTAGTTTAAGAAAACAGGACTTATCTAGTGGTTGCAATGACCTAATGTTACTTGCCCTGTTAGTGAGCAAATGTCCTTTCCCAAATTTCAATCTGGCTTCAGTCTAGTTCAAATCAGGATAATGAGACATTGCTCCTAAAAATACAAGATAACATAAAAAAATCACTCACATATTAAACAGTTAAGAAATACTACCAAAAGATCAAAAGATCTCTCTCTCTTCCTCCCTCTATTTCCTTCTTTCATACCGTAAGTAGTCCCATAGGAATTTGGTAATAAACAAGTGAAGTCTGATGAAATCACCAGGATTTATACAGCATATTTACAAGGCTGGTAAATTGTTACTCTTCTTTGATTTTATATCTCTACACTAACCCCCCAAAGTATGCTAGCTGAAATTTCTTAAAACATTTTAAAAACTGAAATGCAAGAGAGGGGAAGGTTTTATAGGATTTCACAAATAATCTGGACTATTTATATATAACTATTTTTCTCTAGAATGTCATAGTGCTTTCATGCCACTGGCTCTCTAACAAAAAAGCCTGTAGGAAAATTATTCATTATCCACTGTTTAGTCATTTATAATAAAATCCTCTAACATAAACTACACTTACGCAGTTGTTATGAGTTTAGGCAAAATTATAATAGTTCTGTCTAGCCAGAATATGTGCTTTTATTGTGAAACTGGTTTAGTTTTATTACTAAACACACTCAATGTGTCCAGCAGTGAATGCTCTAGTGCTCCAAATTCTGTAAGCCCGTCATCGTAATCCTGGAACTGTGGCCAAGGCGCAGTGTAGGTGGTTCTGAACAACCGAAGGTCCATTGCAGTTCCAAGTAACCAAGGACACCTCATAAACTCCACATTTTGAGTTTCTATATATTAAGTTGCACAAGTAAATGGCTCATTTGCTCATTTTTATTTAATCTAAGGCATGTCGGTACCAAGCAAGATTGCTGACTAGCAGCATACAGTAAGCTGAAACATTTTCCAAAAGAGTTTGACATTTTAGTTAAGATTATAAGTAAATATAACAATGCTATTAGTCTCTTTTAGCTATTAAAACAGTTTGCAGCCCCTTATTACTGCTTTCAAGTTCTACACATCAGCCACCTGAGTTATGAACAGGAAAGATCAAATAGCACTGAGTGCTTATGATGCAGTAGAACCTACTCTAGACGGATGTGTACACACACACCCCCAGTCTCATTTTCCTCCCATCAAAGTCTGGAGAAGACGTGTTATTATCACCTCCTTTTTAGAGATTAAGATACTGGAGCTCGGAGAGGTTAAGTAAACTGTCCAAGGTCCATAGCTAATAGGTCAAATTTGGGTTCAAACCCAGGGCTTTTTTTTTTTTTTTTTTGACCTTAATGACCAGGCTTACACACCCAAGTCAACAAGTTAACTAAGGAACCTAGCACCCTGACCACCAAGCAAGCCTCCTGGGTGTCGAGAGGAGAAAACTGGAACCAAACCTGCTCCTATAATAAGTATTTTCCAAGTACCTGCCATGTGCTGTGCATTGTTTGGGGTAAATGAGACGGACCTGGTCCCCACCTTCAGAGTTTACACTCTAGAAATGAGTTGGGACACTGAGCCATTATGACTCAAAAGAACTAAAGCCGTGGCAGTGATAACATGACCTAGGAGGAGGGCCTCTGGCTCCCGAGCAGACTCCCAGGATGACGGGCAGGGGTGAAAAGAAAATGTATCATTGTGACAAACAGAAGAAACGTAACATGAGAACTTGGACTGATTTAAAAAGCACAGATAGAGGACCAATTAAGCACAAGGCACCACGCTGGGCCCTTCTTTTTGGAAGGTATTCTAATCTTTCATGTGCCCCCTGTTTCCTATGTACAGGCATTTCCTAAGAGAAAGCTGTGCTTCCATGGAAAGCTCACAGGTACATAGTGAAGATCTCACTGACTGTTCCAAAAGTGGCATGAAGATGAGAGTCCCTTCCACAGAGGGAGCCTGCTTGGAACTGATGGTGCAGGGGCGGGGGCTCCAGACCAGATTGCATGCAGGCAATGACCACAGAATCAGGGCATTCAGACCGTGTCTCCCTCCAATGCATCTAACCATGGAAACTCAATCAGGTCCAGAAATGAATCAATTTCCTTTGCCTGTGTCCTTAAATTTGATGAATAGAGCCTTTGCTTAGAGCTACTGAAGCTGCTATTCATCTCAGTTAGCTGCTAAATAAAACGTTGTTCTTGGATGTAATTCTGGCGAATATGACTTTGGAGATTTTTCATTTAACTATGTAAGTCCAAATTATTCCCCAAGTGATTCTACATTTGAGCTATTTTATTCCACATGCTCCATATTTTTTTCCATGTCAGAAACTGGGAATCCGGTTAGACCAAGTTTGAGTGTAAACTGTGAAGAGGATAAACCTGAGTACAAGTGCAAATTTTTGTGATAAAGCAGCTAAATTCATCCTCAGTATGATTTACTTTTCTCTTCAACACAATTTGATAATCCGGAAACAGTTTTGGAGCTTTGATGAAGAAAGACAAAGTTTAAATAAACAAATAAGCCTGTGCCTGGTGAGAGAATCACTGATTTGGACTTGAAATAGAGGGTTTAGTTGAACCTTCTTCATAGTTCAGAACCCTGCGGTGTTTTGTGGTTAAGCCCAGGTAATTGTAGTGGTAGAGAGTAACTGGACCATGAGTCCTTTTCATTCCTTTAAACTCCTAAATACATTTTTATTTTTCTCTTGGTGAGGCATGCCCATAGGCTTCTCACCAAAAACACCAGTCCCGGACCCACTCCTCACCACACCTCTGACCTCTGTCTTCAGAGGATAGCATTTTGAATTGTTGCTTTCAGGACGTCAGTTTTCTAGATCCTAAGTTTAATGCATAATTTTATTATAAATGTTTCAAGCAGCACATGTATAATTACACACACACATTTTATTTAAAAAGTTGCAAACATCATGACTCTATTCCTAAACAGTATAGTAATACTAAATATTTAGTATATATAAATACTAAATGTAAAATATGCTATCTTTGCTTCCTCCTTTAGACATTATGTGACTTTCTGTCACAGGAGTTGAGGACTTAGTTTTCTTTTAAAGATTCTCTTCATTTTTAGAGAAAGGGGAAGGGAGGGAGAAAGAGAAGGAGAGAAACATTAATGTGAGGAAGAAACATCAAATCAGTTGCCTCTCGCATACCCCTAACCACTACCCAGTCATGTGACCTGGCCGGGAATCGAACTGGTGACCCTCTGGTTTGTGGGATGATGCCCAACCCACTGAGCTACACCAGCCAGGGCAGCACTTAGTTTTCTTACACCACCACCCATCTGTTTCACATTCCCCATCCTCCCAGTAACATTATAGTACAATTTTGGGTTAAATATATTCAATGTTGTATTATCTTTGTTTTCCCTGAAATTAATAATTGCCATGACTTTTCATTTGCTTGCTGTGTTTAGTTTTATATTAGTTCTTCCTATACCTTCCAAAAACCTTTCATTACATTTCATTCACAGATTAATGTCATCAGTTAATCTATCAGTACATATGCACACACAGGTTGTTTTTTTAACCCTTCAAAGACATCCTCCTAGAGAACTCTACTCTCCCTTGCTGTCATCCTTGAGCTGCCTCTGCCGATCTCTCTAAGTTTAGATTCTCTGCGTCCTGGGTCTTATGCTTGGTGTACTCCCTCATTGTGGTGGGCCTGAGGCTTTAATAGGTTCATGAGAAAAAGGCAGCACAGAAGGCTCTGTCTAGCTCACGACTCAGACTACTTCGGTCAGACTTATTTCCCGCTGGCACGCAGCTGTCACCCTGGCACTCTGTTCCCAATTATCCCGAGGGCTCCTGTCACCATGCTGCTGCGTTGCAGCTCTGTGTACTATATACATGTCTCTTCCTCTTTCTCCGTGTAGGCACACCCTTGCTTTGGTAGGCACAGTGTCCAGGAGCTTCCTGAGACATGGTGCACAGAAGGTAAACTTTTTTAGAACTCTTATGCCTGGAAATGTCCCTCTTCTGCCCTTGATTAATATTTGGGCTGGCAATGCACTCTCGACCGGAAATAAACTTGCTTCAGAATTTGGGGGTTATTCCTCCATTGTCTTTTAACATTCAGTGATGTAGTTGAGAAGCCTGAAATAATTCTGACTCCCGATCCTTTGTATGTAAGATGTCTTTCTTTTTTGAAACTTGTAGAACTTTCCTTCTATTTTGAAACTTGAAGAGGTGTTTGGTGCAAATCACTTTTGATTTATGATGCTGGACATCTAGTGGGCCCAGTCAGTCAAGATTCATGTTCTTAAGAATGGCCATCATAAACAAAGCAACAAACAACAAGTGTTGGAGAGGTTGTGGAGAAAAGGGGACCCTAGTTCACTGTTGGTGGGATTGCAGACTGGTACAACCACTATGGCAAACAGTATGGAATTTTCTCAGAAAACTAAAAATGGAACTGCCTTTCGACCCAGCAATTGCGCTGCTAGGATTATATCCCAAGAACCCTGAAACACCATTCCAAAAGAACCTATGCACCCCGATGTTCATAGCAGCACAATTTACAATAGCCAAGTGTTGGAAGCAACCTAGGTGCCCATCAGTAAATGAATGGATCAAAAAACTATGGTACATATACACAATGGAATTCTATGTGGCAGAAAGTGCCACGTCCATGGCCAGCCTCCCTTCATGACAAGGTCAGATGGGAAGGTGTAAGTCTTCAAGGAAGCAGCTTCCGGCCTGGTGGATGTGGCATGAAGTGCCCCACACTATTTTTGATCATTGTTTTAACTCTCGGAATCATAACCCTTTCTGTTCTGATAATTCTCAATTTCATAACAGTGATTCTAGTATTGCAAGCAGATCTTTTGTTTGGCCCCCAGAATTTGGAATTAGGCTCCTCTGAGACCACACATGAATAAGGGATCGTACTCTTGAACCTCCCTCCGGTATATGGCTGTTTCTATGTTCTGTAACCCTAGGAACAGGTTTTGTTTTTTGTTCTGAGTAATGCCGAGTTCCCCTTTGCCCACTAGTGCTTATCCAGAATGGTTCAATGACTAATAAATCTAAGTAAGAAACTTCCCCCAACTGTTCCAATCAAAAGCATCATAGATTAATTACAACAAGCAGAATTATTTGACATACCCTCTACTCTTGTACCATATCTTAGACAATTAATCACAGGCTACAAAAGATGTTGTTTGGAGTGGACTAACCATGTGGAAAAAGAACTTGTTATACTCATGAAGAAAAATTGTATCATTGTTATAAGGAGGGTTAACTCAGAGTGTGGTCATTGTTAAACCTTACTTATATAATTAAGTTGTTTATCACCTCTAAGTCCAATATGTTCTTTTCCACGATAATATTTGTATTTTCAAAAGGGTTGTTAGATTAATGAAATTTATATCTGGGTTGTGGATTTTCCATTTCTATGATCAACTGTAACCACCAAGTCAGAAGCTTTGCCAATTTAGAAAATATAAAAGCTTGCTTACGAAATTAATAAACGTCTTCAGAGCTTCACCTGCCTTGAACTGTGTAGTTGCCTGATTTCCGTGCCGACTCCTGCCTTCACCTTGAGGGACCCCTTGACCCGCTGCGGCCGGACCACGGCAAGAAAGAAAGAAGGAGCTCCTACCCCATACAACAGCATGGATGGAACTGGAAAACATTATGCTAAGTGAAATAAGCCAGGCGGTAAAAGACAAATACCATATGATCTCGCCTTTAACAGGAACCTAAGCAACAAAACAAACAAGCAAGCAAAATACAACCAAAGACATTGAGATAGAAAATGGGATGACAGTATCCAGAGGGGAGAGGGGAGGGAATTTCAGGGGAAAAGGGAGGGGATTATAGGAACAAGTATAAAGGACGCATGGACAAAAACTAAGGGAGGTGGAAATGGGAGGGAGGTGGGGAGCACTGCGGGGGTGAACTGGGACGGGAGTAAACGACAGAAAACTGTACTTGAATAACAAAATGAAAAAAAGAAAAAACAAAGATTCATGTTCTTCAGTTCTGGAAAACTTTTTTGAAACATTTTTGATGCTATCTTCCTCTCCTTTTTCTATGTTCTCTCTTAAAGAAACTCCTGTTGTTAGAACTTCTGTACTAGTTATTTTATTTTCTGTAGTCTCCTAGTTTCCATTTCTTTGTCTTTTTTCTCTATTTTTCTGGAAAATTTATTCAGCTTTTTTTTTTTCAGCATTTCTATTCCAATCCAATACCATTTCTGCAATTATGCTTTTAATTCCTAAAAATTATTTTATTTCTTTGAAAGTTCTTGGGTTTTATTGTTTTGTTTGTTTGTTTGAGGTTTTCTAACCAATAGCATTTTTTTCCTAACTTCAGTATCTATTGTTAACCCTATGAAGATATTAATACTCTTTTTGGTGTTTTGTCTGTTTTACTTTGTTTTCTTCTTTGATTTCCCCACGTTACCTTTCCCCACTGTGGGTTCACTTTAGCTTCTGTCTTTAGGGTCAGCGACATCCCTCAGATAACTGCTAGCTGTGTGCGTAAGCTTAACACGGGCAACCAGGAAGCCGACTGGAAGTTTTGAGGTGGTCTTTGGGTTAATCCACATTGAGCTTCACTGTAGAGTGATCTGGCAGGGCTGTTTGCTGGGGAACCTTTGATATCAGTAGCTTTACGTCTGTCCTCTAGGGCTGGTCAGTTTCCAGCTAGAACACACTCTCTCCTGCACAGAAAGAAAAGTGCTGGCTTCCTGTATTCTGAAAAATAGAAGAAAAGGCTGAGAGCACTCATCATTCATTGCACAAACATTGATTTAATTTCCTTTTAAAAAATATAGTAACTTCCCCTTTAGCCTTGCCTGGCATCTCGCAGTTTATGCTTTGCTGGGAATAAACCTCCAGGGTCCTGCTGGGCTGGGGGAGTCAGCTCCAGGGTGGAAGGGCAGCCAGCTGAGAGGCCTGCTTGCTTCCACAGCTGCTCTCACCAGGCCTCCTTGGTTTGCCCTTCCCCCAACCCTTTGCCTCCTGTTCCAGAAGTACCTGCCGCTGCCAGCGCGTGGTTTTTTGAGGACCATGCACAGCATCTAGGTCTGCCTTCAGCTTTCTCCACTCCAGGTTTAGAATTTGGTTTCCTGAACCTGCTAAGATGCCTCCTGTTGTTCTGCTTTCCAACTTATAGGATGTTGTTCTTATCTCCTACTGTATCTACTCCCTGGGTGAGTTCATCTTTTAAATCTCTTTACTGTAGTTTTCACAGGGTTTCACGAGGGAGCAAAGTTAGAGAAATGTGTTCAATCTGTCATATCATCTAGAAAGCTTTATTGTGTTTTTCCTACTCTATTATAAATATTTGTGCTAATTGTTGGGAGTATGTCACTCAAGATTATATGATAAATATAACTGTGATACTCATAAAAATCCACCTTAATCAGTTAAAGTAACTTATCAGATGAAACCATGAGGTAATAACCAGAGGTTCTCAATTTTAAAAGGAAAAAGTGTTTGAAAAATAGAAGAGAAAAAAATTTCATTTATGTACATGGTGTTTAAGTTTTAACTTTGAACAGAGAAAATAGAAATAACTATATAAAAAAAGGTAAATGCTGACTAAATAGCTAAACAATAGGAGAGAGAAAATTCCAGAAAAAAACCTAACATTGATCTGTGTAGCAATAATTGATCCTTTGCTGAGCATTTGATATAAACAAACCCTGATTGTATGCATTTTATGTAAAACCACCAAAGCAGTGGTTTATTTTAGAAGCATGTGCTTCTACAGATTTCTGCAGATGGCTGAAATCTACTGCAATCTGTAGTCATGCAGTTAGCCTGTCTGTCTTCTCATGCAGACACATGAAAGAAGATGGTCACTCGGGGAAGTGACTTTTTCAGTGCCCAATTACTGAAGAAATAGGAATTAAAATGTTGCAAGTGCCAAACAACAGACAGTCCTGTGACACCCTGCATTTCCATTCAGATCTCTCTCCTCTAAGTTTCACACACACACACAAACCTGCCAAAGAGTCAGTGTCAGGTGCCCAGGCCACAGGACATGGCAAATGGCATCTCAGAATTAGCTAGAAGAATTTGGGTAAGAAGAAAAAGTGTGCTAAAAAATCTTCAGTCAAATAGATTGTCCTAAGTACTCAAAACTTTTTAACAAAAGCATATTCATTGCATCATGGTGGGCAAAGAGGATAAAGAGGAAGCCCTAAGGAATGATGTTCTCAAAGTTTGGGCTTTCTCCCTTCAGGGGGATGCAGCTGATGCCAGGAATGATGTCAAATGATCCCTCTCTGATGGCCAACAGCCCGGGCTTGTCCCAGGTGGGTGCCATGGGGCCCCAGTTGTGGCTCAATGTGCCACCTTGACAAGCAAGTTGTTTTGCAGCAGTGTTGGGAACCACTCTGTCTGGTTTCAGGAGCTGTAAACCCCCCATAACTAAGGCTGAGTGAGTGACCTTCAGGCTGTGAGCCACTAAGGAGACAAAGCTTATCTCCCTGGCAGGAGTGCCACTTCTGCTTTATCCATCTCTGGCCCCCAATGCTTGGTCGGTTAGTCAATGATGGGTAAGACCCCTAAGAGTGGGAGCAACCTAAGCCAGACACGATCACTTGGGAGGCCCTCAAGGAAGGACTGGGGGGGCTATGGCAAAGAGGGGGTAATGGACCCTCACTCCCCAGCTATTCTGACATAGCCTGAGTCCTCATTCTGCCTGCAAGAAGTCTCCTAATCTCTTGGCTGCCTTACTTCCCCTGCCTGACTTAAGCCTAAGACAATGCCTTAAGCCTGAGACAATGCTGGTGGTGGGTACCACCCTGTGCTGGAAAGGGCGGGTTCCCTAGGGCAATCAGGCATAAGAAAGAATATATAAAATCCTGTGATACCTGCTTTGTTTAGAATGCTCTCAATCAAATGATTAGGGTCCAAGAGAGAAGTGAGTTTGTTCCTCAAAGTTGTATGGCTCTTTAGCTATCTGACTCTGACTCAAAATAGGCCCTCAGTGTTCTTTGTTATTTGTTGTTTGACCCTTACTGTCTGACAATGATTGATGAGCTTTACCTGTATCCCTGTGCGTTACGAACCTAATAGATACCATTGAGGTAACCTAATAAATACCATTGAGGTAAGAATTCGTGTCCCTTCTCCTTTGAGAGATCGGCCACCTTCCTTCCCTCCCCAGCAGATCATGTCTTGGTAGCATTATTTTCATCTGTGGCAGATGGCAGGGAGGCTCTGTGGGCGGAGCCCCCCACAGCAACAGTACCATCCCTCACCCCAAAAGACTTACACCCTTCTGAGAAGGCCCACCCCACCTGCAATTAGAGAAAAGCCTGGTCCTTAACAGTTCTTTTAGACAGGGTTTGCCTCAACAGAAGCAATAACAACTTTGGTTTCCTTTTGTTTCTTCCCATTGTCTCTACTTTATTTTGCCAGTAAAGATAAACTAATGTAACACATAGAATTAAAAATTTTTTATGATGTATCAACTGACTGTGACAAATTACTTTTGATTCATTTCACATCACTAACTAAAATACACCCATGATCTGGCATTAGCTTACTCAGTATGAACGTTATTTCATTCTTAAGGTGAGAGAGCCAAAGAAACACCTCTACAAAAATCTCTGATACCTGGGTAGGAGATGCCATTTCCTCTTGCCACAGGGGCAAAGGTTTACCAAGTACATTTTAAGACAGGTCCTGTATACTGTGCCACTAAGGTTAGTACATGCAAGCCTGTGGGAAAGGCGAGGGGTCTTCATGAAAGGTTCCTCACTCAGCTAAATGCTGTCCATGAACCTCGATTTGGACCTGGTGTTCTGGCTTTTATTCTGCAACAAACTTGACCTTGCTCTTCAAACTTGATCTCTTGCTCATTTTGCTAAGACCTGAGGTCTCCATGGGTCCACTTTGTCACTGGCTCAGCCCATCCCTGACTCAACATTTGCTACTTGAAGCAGGTGTTTTATGACTTCACTCCTCTTCTCCCCAGTTTGACCTCTGAATTTCCACTCTTACAATGGTGCAGGCAGGGGGGAATTGGAATCAAGGGGAAATGCCCTTGCAGCTGCTCATATAGACGTTGGGCTACTGTGTTCCCATGTACTTTGTTTGCAGGGGCCACTGTTATGGTTGGGGTTATGGAATGTTATCACCCTGTATTGGTCAGGTTTTTTGATTGCAGATAGCAGAATTCATGTTAGCTAGTTTAAGCAGAGAGAAGTTCATTAAAAGGTAGGAAGTAGGGACTTTATAGGACTTCTGGAAAGGTTGGAGAACTGGGCTTGGTTGGTACTCAGCCAGTTTCAAAGCAGCCAGGAGACAGGGCCAACTACTCCATTGCACTATTCCAGGGAAACTTCCCTGCCACTGCCATCTGCCATGCTCTGGACACCAGGGACAGGCTCCAAAATTTCCTGCAAAGCTGAACCAGAAAATCCAGGGTGCCTCAGTCACTGTACTTGGCAGAACTAATCTCTTTCTACGGAGACACTACTCACAGTTGCCATCTCTGCTCCCTAATCCCAAGCAGCATGTATTTTTGGTAAAATTAAGGTCACATGTGGAGATAGAGGACCATGTAGTACAAGAGAGTCTCAGGGAATGCAGTTCTAGCATTCCTGCCTCTTCTGTACAAGAAAGAAACCTAGAGGCAAGTCAGAACACATGCTGAATGAGGCATTTACAGTATCTTCCACCCCCTAAAGGC
This sequence comes from Carollia perspicillata, assembly GCA_004027735.1. Lineage (NCBI taxonomy): Eukaryota > Metazoa > Chordata > Mammalia > Chiroptera > Phyllostomidae > Carollia > Carollia perspicillata. The sequence continues at coordinate 15,874 of PVKM010021082.1, forward strand.
ATAGGAATTCCCCACATAACTCACCTGGGAAGAAGAAGTTCCACTCTTGGGCTTAGGTTCTAGGAGTGAAGACAGCAGGGTGTTTCTAGATGGCAGAGGGAAAACAGTGTCTGCCCAGAGAGGCAGACTGGGAGTCAGAGAGGGAGCTAATGCAGGAAATCCACTAGAATGGGTTGGTACTGAGGGCTCCCAAGGTAGCCACATCTAGGAGCCACCATATCTGACTCTTTCACCAGTGTAGTTGTGAATAATACAGACTCTTGAGCCAATATACTGGGCTTGAATCCTAGTTCCACCCTTCTTAGCTGTGTGATCTTGGGTTCAGGGTGTGTGTGTGTGTGTGTGTGTGTCCCCAACTACCCCTGGGGACGTCTTGTTACCCATGCCAGGGTGGTGACAGTGATGAGAGAGAGGAAGAAGCAGCCCTGTCTGTATGAGATTTTCTCTCTGCTACTAGTCTTGGAAGACTAGAATATTCTTTTATTAAGAAAGTGAAAAGTTTTCATTAGAGGGAGCTTATCTCTCTGCCTGAGGAACAATAGAACATTGCAGAGGAATTGCAAAGGATTATCTTAAGGAAATAAGGTCCTATATCATAATTAGAGATTTAAAAAGATTGTGACGGGGTGTATCAGTAATCTGTTATGCCACAATGAACCACCCCGAAAACTTAGTGTCTTCAGGCAACAGCTCGTTATCTGTCACACACTTGTGAGTTGCCCAGGCAGTTCTGCTGGTCTTGCCTTCGCTCGCTGACGCTGCTACGTGGAGCTGGCTGGCTGGCTGGCTGGGCCAGAAGTCTAAGTTTGCCTCCCTTACAAGTCTGGCAGTTGGTGCTGGATGCAGCACCAGATTCTGGTCCGTGTGGCCTCTCAGCCTCCTGCAGACCAGACCCGCCGCCTCATGCAGCCGTCTCGCTCAGAGCTCCGAGAGGCAAAGGCAGGGCTGTGAGGCCAGGCCACCCTGTAGGAACTCTCACACCTCAGCCCGACCACATTCTGCTGGTCAAAGCAAACAAGGCCAGCCGAAATTCAAGGCATGGGGAAATGGACATCGCCTCTGGATAAGATGAACAGCAAAGTCACATTACGAAAGACAGCACATACTGGGACGGGGTGGGGGTGGGATTTGTGGCCTTTCAACAATTTACCATACACAGGTCAATTCAGAACTGATATTTATGTATTCAGTGACTATGTAGAAATTCCACATTCAATACCCATCTTTGTAACAAGGCAAACACAACCGTCGTCGTGACTAATAATCTCCCATGGGTTTTTTTTTTCAGACTTGAGAAAAATTTGAAAAACTATTTTTATAATAACTTAGTCAAAGGCAGTCATTTTTAGTAACCTCTTGATGATGGAGTTAATAACCTCCTTGGTATTTTTTAACTGTAGCTTAAAAGTCACCCACTTATAACAAAACATCACCTTCATAAAGCCCCTTCAAACCACAAGTCCAGAATTCCAAGATTTACATCAAGCCTTGAAGAACTTTATTGGGTCCTGTTATTGAAAACAGTTTTCGAGATTCTCTGGCATGCTCCCTCACTGAATGGGAACCTTGGAGGCTTTTCAGAACCATTCACATCAGCTTATGATGTGCTCTTGGTAGAAAGAGAGGTATAAATCCCCCTTTTCCCCTATTCAAAAACTTCCATCTGGGCTTATCCTTGAAAAGAGGCCAAGTGTGGCTACCGCTGCTAGAAAGTCCTCTGCTGGCTGCCGGGGGCACAGACCAGCGGTGAGGCAGAGAGGCGGCTGCTGCCCCTCCTCTCTGGGGGAGGGGGGACTGCTGCTGGTGCAGAGCCGGCCCTGCGTGTTGGTATTCACTTCCCTGACCTCAGCATTCTTATCTCCCAAGTGAGAGGCACTGGATTAAAGCCCTTGCTGTTCTGATATCGCAAGATTCTAGAAAAAGGTTGGATGAGGTAGGGCATTTCTGCCCGCCACATTCCTGCTGGCCTGGCCGGTGGTCAGTGCGCAGCAGCACAGAGGAAGTGTGCGGAGGTTCACAAGGAGCTGGCGTGCGTGACCCAGGGTGCAACGTGAGACACCCCTGTGTTAGTCTCCACCACTTTCTCCGCCTGGCTGGGACTAGTTTCTTTCTCCCTATCACCTTTTCAAATTCAATTTTGAGCTGCTACATTTGAAAATTACTCTGTGGGATTTACAAGATTTGAAAATCTTTCCCTTTAAGTAGTTTTTTTTTTGTCGTTGTTGCTACAGGAGAGACAAGATTTAATGCTTTTTCATTTCTGTAAATCATCTTATATCTTCCCAAAATATTTCTTAAACTCATAACTTATGTATTATCACAAAAGATATCCTGGAGCACTATGTTATACAGGCCCACACCTAGAGCTACATGTTTAAGGAGCAATTAAGAATGTGGTTTTCCCTCCTAAAAGAATGCAACACCTGGGTTGTATTGACATAGAAACAGTGGCTTGCAGTTATCTGACATTTGACTCTAGTTTTATGGCCTCAGATTAGCCCTAATACAGTGAACACAGATTATGTTTATAATAGCAGCGTCTTTTCTCTCCAAAGGAAAGCATGCTAACCTGGCACTCTAGTGCCCCAGCCTTCTCAACCTGAAAGCTCAGTGGCCTTTGGACTTACCTTTAAGTGGGAAAACAAACAAGCAAGAAGCAAACAAAACCAGAAGGACCCTTTACTGTAACAATTTCAAATATGTGCTATCAGCTTTCTTTCTGAAGCAGTGCTCATAACCAGAAATCCTCAGAGGGACCGGCTTATCGGTTGATGGGCGAAAGATATTCCAGGAGAAATCTGCACAGACACTGTTAGCCTACGGCCAGCACCCAACACACGAAATGATAAGAATGCCAATGTTTAAAAGACCTGGAACTTTTTGAAACAGAGTCACACATGCACTTTGTCAATCTGATGTTTTAACGAGGAGATAGATGCCACCATTTGACTGGCCAACTTTTTTGCGGGGGCGGGTATTTCTGAGGATGCTAATTATAGCCCAAGTTGCAGCCAAGAAAAAATTGCCCTCTAGACTTCTGTTGCTACCAGCAATTGGACTCAGAACTGGGTGTTCCTGTGAAACAGTAATGCTGGATGTCTTTTAATGTCACTTTAAAATACTGACAATTTGTGCTTTCCCAAATTACCAATTTTTTAAAGAAAAATCTCTCAGGCACTTTCTATTATCAAGGAATCAAATGTCACAGAAACATATGAAGTTGGATTTCTCTCTTCTACAACAGTAGGGTTTCCTTAAACACAATGAGAAGTCGCTACCAAGAAATGAGAATCAATTTGCATTTTACCTTTTAAATTAAGCATAATATATAATATGACTCAGTCCCACAAAACATGTTTTCAAGTAGTTAAACTTGCTGCTAGTAACTTCACAAATATTCCTTTGACTTCGGATTTATTATTTCAACTGTCTCTGGTGAGGGCATTTCATATGCTTATAAATCTCTTCGGTTTCTTTTTGCATTTTAGTGCTTCATGTTAATGGATTCCATAACTGTTAGATAAAACACATCTATCAGCAAAGGCTTAGAAACAAACATTTATACCAAAACTGTTTAAAATTTGGCAGCCTTGGTGAATAGTAAATAACAGTGACTGGGAGAGAACATAAAAATACAGATCAATTTAATAACAACTGTCTCCGAAGAATTTGTTCAGAAGGTTGACTGAACTATCAAGGCAGACCCACAAAACGCTCAGGCCAGCGCAGCACGAAGTAGGGATCATCCGGGTTTCCCGAACCGGATTTCCATCCCCTTGCACAAACAGATTTCCCTTAACTTCTAGAACATAACCAACACTTAACCAATCTCCTACTGGACTCTACAAGAGCCATACACTTCCTTGCCTCTTCTCATCACGTCTCCACACTCCCTAAATTATCTATTTTGACCACTCATTTTGTTAACTCTTTGTGAAGTTTCTATCATACTTGAATTTCATAGAAGCATGCATGTTAGAACTCCAGTTGAACATTCACTCCTCGGTTTTACCTGTTTCTAACAATATCTACTTACAAGCTTAAAGGGAATATTGTCTGCAATGGGCCTTGTATGTAGTAGGAGCTCAATGAAAGTCAGACTTCCCTTCTGCACTTTCTCAGTGAGCCGAAACTCTCACGCCGTACACTCTGGACACGGATTTAGATGCAGCAAATGTCACGGTACACAGCTTAAACCGTTTTCTTGTTCACATCGTACCTTTGAAGCTTTTGAGAACAGGATCCACACATCTTCGCATCTTCATTGTTGTGCCCTGGTGCCCAGCGTGGGTAAGTGCCAACACGTCGGTGCGACCACTACTGTTCTGGGTGGTGAAGGAGCTGGGCTGGGGGGTGAGAGCAGGGTCATCACCTGTCATTCAGAGTGTTGGCCAGTCTTGTCCAGGTGAGCAAATAAAAGCAAGATTACTTTTTTTAATTCCTTGAAGGCTTTGTCACTGAAAGTTTGGCAGGGGCATCCCATGAAGGGGAAAATATTTGGGTGACTAGCTCTAGGAATGCTCTCGATGCACATTAAAGACAAGGACAGTATGAAAGTCCCAGTAATTCCAAACCGATCCCAATCCTAGCCACAGGACCCTAGTGCCTCCGGACGCTCTAAGGTTACTGCATGCTCTCCACATCCTCATATTTGAAAGAAATTTCCCAGGCAAAAATTCATCATTCAAAAAGCTAGTAATTAATAAAAGCTGTAGGTATTTACCTATTAACCATGAGCTTAATTTAACAAAAATATTTGAGCTAGTTAGATTGTAATTTGAGGTGGAGGTAGTATTTGACTCAACTAAAATGTTATTTACATAAATGAGAGAAAATGTTAACAGTGAACAAAAAATCAAGCGTTTTGAAAGACACTGAAATGTAGCTTTGAGAGACACAATTATTCTACAAGTAGCAGAAATCTAAAACTTGCTCTGATAACTAGGAAAAAATTAAATATGATAAGACTATACTCTCTAGTACTCCTAGATGATTAATAAACATAACGGTCTATGTTTAATGAATCAAAATTATGTCAACAAGAGAAGTAAGCTACTAAAATACTATACCTCCCTTATTTATTTTGATAACAAGATAACTGCTAATAGATAATCTAAACCTTTTTATAATTCATATGTGCAATGAACTTGCCTACCTGTAATACATAATGCATATATTTAATATTTAGTTTTACATTTTCTCACTAATTTTAATTGTACAACTTTACACTATGATTGTATCAGTTGACATGTTTTTTAAAACATGTGGAAGACATGATACATGAGTGCCCACAAATGAGAATAACTATATCAGGTAGTGAGATAGATTGTAAGTGACTTTTGAAGTTAGACTGAGAATTTTCCAAAACTGGCCAAAGATATCAAGTCACAGAGTCAAGAAGCCTGAGAAATCCCAAGTAGGATGAATAAAAAGAAATACACACTTACGCAAATTGTAATAGACCTGCTTAAATAAAAACAAACATAGAGAGGAAATCTTAAAATACTCCAAAGTAAAAATTAAAAAACAAAAAGACAGATTACCTTGGATGGAAAAACAAATTAGACTAATAGAATTCTTGACAGAAATAATAGAAGCTAGACATCAAAAAGAAATGATATACTATACTGCTAAAAGAAAATAATTTTACACTGGACAAAAATATTCATATAAGCCCTGGCTGGTGTGGCTCAGTGGATTGAGTGCCAGCCTGCAAACCAAAAGGTTTCTGGTTCAATTCCTAGTCAGGGCACATGCCTGGGTTGCAGGCCAGGTCCCCAGTATGGGCGTGCAAGACGCAACCACACATTGATGTTTCTCTTCTAGTTTTTTTCCCTCCCTTCCCCTCTCTCAGAATACTGAATCCAACATGGTCAGAATTCCAATGTTGAACAGGTCCAATGTCATAAAGCAAGTTTCTGTATATTTTAAAAGAATGAGATAATAACAAGTATGTTGTCTTATCACAATACAACTAGGCTGGAAATCACTAACAAAAAGACCTTTGTAAAAGACATACCGATGGCCCATAGAAATAAGAAAAAATGCCCAACGTCATTAGAAATCAGAGGATGCAAATTAAAACCACAATGAGATACCACCTCATGCCTGCCAAAATGGCTATCATTAATAAATCAATAAACAAGTGCTGGAGAGGATGTGGAGAATAGGAAACCCTAGTTCACTGTTGGTGGGAAGGCAGACTGGTGCAGCCACTGTGGAAACTGTGTGGAAGTTCCTCACAAAATTAAAAATAGAACTACCTTTTGATCCAGTGATTCCACTTTTGGGATTATATCCCAAGAATCCTGAAACACTAATGCAAAAGAATATATGCACCCTATGTTCATAGCAGTGCTATTTACAATAGCCAAGATTTAGAAACAGCCTAAGTGCCCATCAGTAGATGAGTACATTAAAAAAACTGGTACATCTACACAATGGAATACCATGCAGCAGTATAAAAGAAGGGATTTTTACCTTTTGCGAGAGCATGGGTGGAACTGGAGACTATTATGCTAAGGGAAATAAACCAGTCTATGAAAGACAAATACTATATGATCTCACTTAAAACTGCAATCTAAGGTACAAAATAAACTAACAAGCAAAATTGAGTCAGAGGCATAGAAACAAGGAATAGACTGATGGTTGTAAGAAAGGACAGGGGAGGAGGGAACTGGTTGAAAGAAGGTGAAGGGATTAGACAAAGAACATACGAAGTCTGTGAAGAAGGTATCTAGCCATGTAATATGAAAATTACAGACATTAATAGAAGATACAAGAAACACTGTACATAGGACAATGATGCCTCAGTCCCCTTCAAAGTAGGCACTTCAGGACCTCACACAGTTCTCCCAATTGCCATCAGCTACCCTGTTGTATTTTCCTGAATCTCATCAATGGTCTGAAATCTCTTCCTTTTGAAAGGTGATTTTAGTTTTGAAAAAGGCCTGAAGTTGCAGGTTG